>JAMPIV010022169.1:0-58812 GCA_024509875.1 Oreohelix idahoensis | reverse complement strand
TCTCCGAATACTATTCGTGATGGCTATGCAGGTAATCCTCAATGCGGCTGAAGGATTGGCTATAGGTCCAAAGCTCGGCGGAATGTGTCACATGCCATAGCCCAAAGCATTCATGGATGACAACAATTCTGACATCAGATGAACATCAGGCCCGGAGGATGTTAACACGCCTGGATGAACTAGTCAGCTGGTGCAGAATGAGCTTCAAACCCAAGAAGTCGAGAAGCCTATCAGTCAGGAAAGGGAAGATAGCAGAGGTCATATTCATGGTTTCCAACCAAAGAATCCCTACTGTCATTGAGGAACCTGTTAAAAGTCTTGGCAGGGTGTACGATGCCTCATTAAAAGAATCGAAGGCAGTGCAACAGACAATAGAAATGGCAGACAGAAGACTACAGATCATAGATCAAAGCAGACTTCTGGGAAAGTTCAAACTGTGGTGCCTCCATGTTGATACCGAAGTTGCTGTGGCCACTGCTTATATATGAAATAAGCACAAGTACAGTGGAAGCTATAGAGCAGAAGGTCAACAAGTTCATGAGGAAATGGCTAGAGGTTCCACCAGGTCTGTCATATGTAGCACTGTACTGCAAAAAGTCAAAACTTCTGCTTCCCTTCAAGTCAGTTGTTGAAGAATACAAAGTTGGAAAGGCAAGGCTTGCAATGATGCTACGCGAGTCAGCTGATGACGTGGTTAAGCCCATTCAGCCCACACTGAAAACGGAAAGGAAGTGGAGAGTGGAAGAAGCTGTTGATGCTGCCCAAGAGTCACTCAAACTGAGGGAGGGAATCGGATACACACAAACGAATAGACGTGGATTTGGTCATGGAGACATCCGCTGGTGGTCCAAATCATCAAGCAGGGAGCGCAGAGACATGGTAGTTCAGGAGATACGAGGAGCTGAGAATGATAAGAGGTTGCAAAAAGCAGTGCAGCGTGTCCAACAAGGCCAATGGACTACATGGGAAGGAGCTCTGCAGAGGTCCTTGACATGGAATGATATATGGCATATGGCACCTCTTAGGCTCAGCTTCGTTGTCAGATCACTGTATGACCTGCTGCCGTCGGCCACAAACCTTGTGAAATGGGGGAAAGTCGGATGATGAGCAGTGCCCCCTGTGCCAGGGGAAGCAGACACTTGAACATGTGCTCTCAGCGTATAAGGTGTCATTAGGGCCAGGGCGATACACTTGGCGCCATAACAAAGTGCTAAATGAGCTTGCTGCGACAATAGACCTGGCAAGGATGAAGGCGAATAGCAAACCCAGGCCGAGCACCGCAAATACGTACTTTCTGAGGGCAGGAAAGTCAGCACACCCCAAACCGAGTAAACCTGGTAGCAGTTTAACATCTCTTCTTGACTGTGCAAACGATTGGGAGATGGCGGTAGACCTACCTGGACGAGGGGCATATCCAGAGAGTATCAGAAAATTGAGGAGACGGCCGGATATAGTGCTTCATTCTTCAGCAGCGCTTCAGGTTATACTGATTGAACTGACCGTGCTATTTGAATCCAGATTGGACGAGCAGCATTCGTTCAAAGCGGCCAAGTATAATGATCTGGCCGCGGATCTGAGACACGATGGGTTCACTGCAAGGGTCATGGCTGTTGAGGTGGGCGCAAGAGGGCTTGTGGCTGCATTAGTGTATGATTTATTGAAACTGTTGGGGCTGATGGGACAGTCAAGAACAAAGGCAAAGAAGAGGCTTAGTGAAACTGCCGAAAAGGCATCAGGCTGGTTGTGGAACAACCGCAATGGGCAATGGAAATCGTGACAGTAAACGCTGCGGTACAGAAAACACCAGGAATTTTTCTACGTCCACAATACATTGAGATTTTTGGTGTACTAGTGAAAGGGCTGTGACTGAGAGGCAACAGGCGGCGTATATTATAAGAGGTGTTAGGCACAGAATTTCAGTAGCGCAGTGGCTAGCCTCGTCGGCTTCGCGCAGGTGTCTCAGTGTGTGTCCTTAGTTGTGTGGCCGTGTACATAGTTGTTCCTTTGGAAACAGACTATATTCTTACAAGACAGAGGAAGCACAGACCACCCCATAATTTTATATTTTATGAGAAACAGAAAATAATAAATAGTGTCACATATTTAGGGTAGAGTCGCTTCTACACGCCATTTCTAATAATTGGGTGATTTCCCCTGACCAATCGGATAGCTCAGATTTACCCCGGGGAAAGTGGAACAACGACGCCATTTGGCAGTAGAATGAAAGAGCGCAACTCAAGAGGTCGTATCTGGTCCAGCTCTACATATTTCTTAGTTTGAGAAAATCAAACTTCAACATTTCTTATAAAATGTGTATTTCAGGACATTGAGTGGTTATATATATATATATTTCTTACTGGCGTAAGTAGTGACAATCGTTAAATATGTATTTTGAATAGAGCTCCCAACCCTAGTCGCAGCAGAACTAGGTTCGAGGATTTGAGTCAATTTGCAAAAAAATAGTCTTACACCTCAAACCATGTAGAGTAGAAAATATTCTTGTGTTGGAAAGCATTTAACTCAAGGAATGCTTATGATTATAAAGAAATCAAGGACAAATCTGAGGAGATGGGAAAATGTCGTCGAACCTAAAATAAGACTGTAACTTAAAAGAAGGAACACGGTGGAATGAGAAGGTTCGCCATATTTGACAATTGAGTAGGCCTACGAGACAAGGATGCAAAAAGGGATTTTTGCTTCGATGAAAGCATCTGATGAGATGATAGAATTTTATTATACTTATTATTGTAAAAATGTTCTGAATTCCAGACTTTGTTGAAATTTTAAGTTTCATGCTGAAAGATATTAAAAGTTTTGCATGAAATCGAACGCTGTTGAAAAGGTGAATTACTACAGTTTTGAGATCTAGATAAGAAATCTATCCATTTCAATTAAATTCGCTACATCAACACCTAAGAGAAGAAAATCGAACCTGGTAACACAAATTTAAGAGAGAAATCTAAATCTCTGGTGATTAGGCCAGTTAAACATCTGCTCTCTGTAAAGTAAACTGAAAATACTGCATATACCGGCACTGCCACATGAAGGTAATATGGTGCCGTTCCAGTCCTAAGGAACACCTGCCCCGGCTACAGTTGTGATGTGCGACGGAACGAACGGAATAATTATTCTTCTCTTTGTTACTTTCACAATTGCCTCCACGGCTGGCGGAGGTGTGGATTTTAAAGTTGCTACCATACGTGAAATGGGTTCATTTTCGATACAAAACAGGAGGCTGAGACGCTTGGGAGTCATGACCCAAGTGGGCCTGCCCCCCTTAGAGTGTAAAGGAGTATACTGGGCCGAAACACTTGTCGGGTGGGCGGAAACTTCTGATGATCAGATTGCCTCCATTTGTATCGCTCTGTAAAGAGTTTCCTATCATCAGGGATCCAGACCTGCAGGACGACCCAGAGTCCGCTGTAAGGACAACATTAGACAAGCTCTGAAAGACCGAGGACAAGAATGGAACCAGGTCAGGAGGAAGACAGCCGATAGGATAGTATGGCGCTCTCTCTTCCAAACCTCTACACCTCACGGTAGAAGAAGAACGACTAAGTAAGTAAGTGCCCACTGAAAAATAAAAAGAAGAAAAAATAGAGTATTTCATAACTTGTTGCCACAATATGAGCAGTGCCAAATGGTGAAAGTGGAATGAAATTGAAATATCCGCCTTTCTACTAAACCGAAGAAGTAATTTAATTCTTATAATTTACTCGAGACAAACTTTCACACCATGAGAAAATGAACATATTTTTCAATTTATTAATTTAATAACAAATTATATTATCTCATGCTGCCTAGAATAAATCTCAGCCGGGTTGTACATGCAAGATACGAATGAAAAAAATCATCCGCTGGGTGTCATATCTTTCCACGGTATTCTAGACAACTCTGTTAAAAAAACTGTCATATCGATCGTCCTGGGCAACAGAATGGCGCAGATTCTCTTCTGGCTTTCAAGGGGAGTAAATGTCATCACAGTTGTTTGCTGTCAATTATTAAAGCAAGTTAATAAATGGGAATATTGAAAACTTTAGAATAAACAAGACGTCCATTCCTAATTTCTCCCGTGTGCCTCACATGACAAGCCATGCATAAAAAAGATGATTGCAAACTGGCCACTTGTGGAAGTCACTGACTCAGTTTAATATCTTGAAAGAATCTGTCTGCTCGTACAGGGAGCTTATGAAAGATGCCGAGATGGCTGATAATTCAATAGGTGTTTGCCAGTGGGCATGTTCTTTGTCGACTG
Organism: Oreohelix idahoensis; assembly: GCA_024509875.1. Taxonomy (NCBI): domain Eukaryota; kingdom Metazoa; phylum Mollusca; class Gastropoda; order Stylommatophora; family Oreohelicidae; genus Oreohelix; species Oreohelix idahoensis. Next base: position 54,557 of record JAMPIV010022169.1, on the reverse strand, counting down.
GGAGGTTTACATTTAGAGTTACTTGTTGTTATGAAACTAGCCTCTCATTGTGCGAATTGAAAATATAAAAAAACTTGCTAGTTGTCAAACATCACTAAAATAGACAAAAAATATTACACGATACACAACTTAAATGAAAACAGAAAAATATTGCCATCTGAAGGAATAGCAAAAAAGAATATCAACATACATTTTTTAAAAACTAGATCAATAACCACATCGTCATGTAGATTGTCTGACAACTGACAAGTGGGATGCATATCCCTTTATAACACCACGTGACAATCTCTTCTTCTTCTTTGATCCTTAGTGTCACAAAATGAATGTGCTATTCATTTTATCGTGTTCTACCTGTTTTCTTCTCCATATTGTTCCTTCTTTTTATTTCTTCCTAACCCGTATTTTGTCGCATAATTGAACGCATAACTCAGGTTTCATTTCGCATAAATAACGCATAAGGAAGGGAAACCCGAGGCCTGTAAACAGTAAATTAATATTAGACAAACATAAAGGTATGTTTTCAGGCACTCGTAAGAAATAAAGAAGTAGAACCCAGCCGGGGTCATTCTTCTTGTATTGACAATTGGGAGATAAACACGAATTTCCCGACAAGAAAGCTACATAACCTACCTTGGGATGGGCACTCGTGTGTGTCAACAATTATGATAACAAATGAAACTGAAGGTTTGTTACAAATTACAGACAAGCGTCATTTAAAAGTGGAAGTATGGTAAAGGTAAAGGATCCCGTTACACGCCCATAGAGGCATTTTTGGAATATGGTGTTAGGCCCATATTTTCTTGACCATCAGCAAATTAGGGGTGATGTGGTTATCATCACGCCGGCCGCCACAACCTTTCCAGAGTTGTTCTGGTACCCAATTCATGAGGCTGGGTCGACCCCGGAGCCGTTTGCGGTCTAAAAAATCCCGCCTCAAATGGGGATTGAACAATGGACCTCCGAGCTACGAAGCCAGTACACGAACCACTGTGCTACCGCGGCTCCAAAAGTGGCAGTACCAGTATCTTATGTGTGAGGAGTTTGAAATGACATGTGTCCTGCGGAGTTTTATGAGAGAAAGGTGAGATGATATTTACAAAGCAGATACCTCTGTAGCTTGGTAACTGACCAGATGATGGCCAGCAACTCTCTCTCTCTCTCTCTCTCTCTCTCTCTCTCTCTCTCTCCACAATCGGGTAATTGGACTCAGTAGAAGATAGCTTCATGGACATGTAAATTACTGGATGTAGGACTCCATTGACTTGCTGCATAAGGTAGCCTCCAATACCGTCCCCAGAAGCGTCGGTTCTAAGAGTTAAGGTTAAACGAGGATCAGGTAACTTCAAAATGGGATAAGTTGAAAAATAATGTTTTATTTGATTAAGTGCTCTATCACAAGCCTGAGACCAAATGACTTTATTTGGAGAGCCTTTCTCCAATAACGAAGACAGAACTGAAAATATAGACGACAAATTAGGTGTAAACCTGTGAGAAAAGAAAATTAGTCCAAGAGCTTCTGAACTGGTTGACTAGGCGATACCTGAAATATGGCATGAAACATTGGTAAGAAGATATGACAAATGACCGAAGTCTATGAGATATGATAACGTAAGGAAATAGCATATGAGATAGACCAGACCTGAAATAAAGAAGTTAATAGAAGAAAAATGCACACACAACGCATCAATATCTGCGTTGTGTTGAATCGTGTACCAATTACACCTCAAGACAATGGTTACAAAAGTAAGCTCCGTTGTCAAAATCAACAGCTCTGCCTGCATCATAATTGATGTAGAAATAAACCAGAGCTTCGTCATGAAATGGATAGTGAACAGGCAAAAGACGCACAAATCTGACGTCGGCAGTGTACTGAAAAAATTAAGCCAGTGCGCGCCATATAGTGCCTGGTGGTAAATTACGCACTAATACGGTGCGAGAGTGTGTACTATTACCACCATAAGAAGTCTTATGAGGACGAGAATGTGCGCAGGGATGTTGCGCACCCTCAGTTGCAGGAGAAACATGGTTATTTGTTTTCCTTTTAAATGTAGAATCATACTGATTGAACTGAGTATGATTGCTATAGCGCGTAGTTGCATTGGAGCCTTTTGGTTTTGAGCATGTCGTAGAGGACTGCTCATGAGTTACTGTAAAATCCTCTTTATCAGCGATATTAGCACATGTATGAATATTTAAGTTTTTGTGACCTTTGTCTACAATTGTATGAGCATCAATCTGACTCTTATTATGTAAGTTTGTGTCACATTTGACAACTTCCTCTGTACTCTTAAGATCAGATGTATAGTTAGTCTGTCGACCATTGACTTCAACTCTCCTAGTAAAGTTACACTGAGTTGTGGGACTGCATGTCACAACAGCATCAGGGAAATTGTATTTGCCTCGAAATGATAATTGTTACACACAGATTTTTCAGAGACAATATAAATTTACCTGTTCTTATTTGAACACTTTAACTTTTTTGTAGTCAAACGTTTATAACTCTTGGTAAACTGATGATACATTTGGACTATGGTTGTTACCTTCTCTTGTGTCTTAAACTAGCGGTCTATTTTTTAGATCAATGTCTAGTTGTTCTCCTTATATGGTCAGAGTAGGTCTAACTTTTCTTGGAATGTTTGCAACCTGAGTTGATGTTTATTCCTGTCCATATAAGGCGCGATTTAGTCAGTATCTTTGCTTGGTATGCGTCTAACATCGGCCCGGTTTGAGTTGAACTCAGGGGTCGAGCGCTTCTGCGCATGTCCAGATTTAGGGCGGTTTGAAAAATACTTCCGTCGGGAGTCTAAGAGTTGGGATGAGCAGAGCAAGACGTTTTTCAGCGTCTGTGATCTTTTGATGAGGAAATGGAAGTCCTCTTGTGCATTAGTTTATCTAATGAGGATTTTCCCTATATGTTTCTAAGCGCCTGGAGGCGTGTGTGTTGTGGTGTTATTTCCGAAGCAAGGTAAATGCTCTCCTAATATTGAAATCTGTAGTCAACTTAGATTTTTGACATTGTCGTGCTATGCTCGCTCACTATCTACAGACAGGAGAGGCTCTTCTACTAGGAAATACACCCAGGTATCCTCATACCTTAGATTTATATGTATACGGGTCACTCTAGGCCCAGAGAACAGTTATTATGCTCCTTTGAACTTCGCTATGCCAGCGATTATGCCTTCATCAAGGTTAGACTTAGAAATGCCTCCAAAGGTCAATCTGAACTATGCATATAGGTCCGCCATTCTCGTGCGGCCTACGATAGACTTATTTACATCTCTGATCTACTAGTATCAGAGTGGAGTTGTTACACTCATAGAGTGATGATATGGAGCTGAGGCTGTTGTAAGCTGAAATTATACGAGAACAGCTTACATGATATATATGCATGATTTACTGAGGAACTTTGTTTATGCTGATTACTATGTCCGACAGTGTCTGTGACTTATGTATATGAATGTTAACGTACTTGTCATTGTGGAGTCATAAATAAATGATGGAAACGTCACCAGCAGTTCATACTTCTATGACTTTCACGTCGTGAGTGAATGTAATGTCCTCATGACCCATGTATTGTAGATCTGTGGAACTTCATCTCATCTACACTCACAGCAAGCAACAGACCAGACAAGACACTTTACTTCACAGCCTTCGTCATCCCTGGTGTCTATAGTAGTGGTACATTACTTGGCTACATCTAAGCAACAACATTAGACTTACATCTACATTTCTAGTAGCCAGTAGAGAAAATCACCGCTACATTTATGGTGGTCAAAAGCTGGTTTCGTCTGGTATCCAGCGAATTACGGGATCCATAACCCATTCGGCGGCAACATTCGGAAACCAAAATACAGTGAACTGTCGCCACTTCATGCATTCAGTAGCTATATCAACAGTGATTATACAGTTTTCCCCTGCACTCAACATGGTGACGTGCAAGCGTAATATGTCTGCGGTACCGAGGAGCTGAAAGTACCCGGCGCTGCTCGATAGATTGCCAACTTTGCAGTCTCTTCAAAATTTAGAAGGCCAAGTGCCGATTGAATCGAGTTACTGCATTTAGAAGGTCAAGTGCCGATTGAATCGAGTTACTGTATTTAGAAGGTCAAGTGCCGATTGAAGCTTGTTGCTATTACATATGAGAAGGACAAGTTCCGTACTTTTTCAGTACTTCATCAGAGGTTCAAGTTTGTAGCCATCGTCTTTACAGTTTTGTGGATGCAAGTTCAGATGAGCGATCAACGTTGGATCATCTATCCTTAGAATGCTGATCACCACCTGTTCTGTACCGTGTTGACGATAGGATTGTAATAAGATAAGTGGCATTTTGTTTGTGAACTGTGCCCTTATATTGTCTTAACTGAGCCTTCTGTACTTTCTCATTCTTTTGTTACATATTATATGTTACATGTCGTGTATATTTGTTTATATTTCAGCGGGTTTCGGTTGGGTGGTGTCTGATATAGGAGATACCACGTGACAGATGACTTATATCAGCGTTCTGTAGGGACTCTGCAAATTTCCTGTGTGAAATTTGTTAGCGACTTTTGTTGCTATTTCTATTTAGGTGTGACGAAGTGTACCTTTTCGTTGTTTTCGTTATATATTTTTTTTCTGTTCTTTAGTTTTCTTTTGCTTTGTTTGTATTTGTAGGTCTCCCCTTCCTATTATTTAGTTCTATACAGCCTTTTGTTTATACACTGTGACGTCATTTGTATTGTTTACTTTTTTGCAGTTATCATCACATCCTTTGTGACATTTTCTTTATTTTTGCTGTTTATTTAGTTGACTTATGCGAATGTTTTCGTATTGTCTTTGATCTTTGTTATTGTTTACATTGTTCTTAGTTAGCATTCACTATTGATAAATATTTGCTCATGCACTATTAGCTGTGTAGTGCACTTATGATAACACATTGGTGGATTTGCTCATGCACTATTAGCTGTGTAGTGCACTTATGATAACACATTGATGGATTTGCTCATGCACTATTAGCTGTGTAGTGCACTTATGATAACAAATTGGTGATAAAGAATTGACTTGTATTATTATTATTATTCAGTTGATTATACAAGTTCTTTGCCAAAGACTTGTCTCCCACAGATTTTGGGATAATATAATGTGATTATACAAGTACTTTATTTAAGACTTGTTACCATTAAGGTTGAAATAAGATAATTTATTATTTCAGGTTTTCGACTCATATTATTAGACAATATGTCTACACTTGAGTACTTTATTGAGCAAGGGAAATCCCTTGGCAAGACTGGTGATAAATTGGAAGAATATGCGACTACTCAATATGACAAAGCATTACAGTCGGAAGAAAAGAGAATGGAAACTGAAGCTGAGACTTTAAAATTGAAGATGCAGGTGGGGGATAGGAGATTCCAGATGGAAATGGAAAAACAAAAAAGAGAATCTGATGAGAAGAAAATCCAGCTACAAATGGAAGCTGAAGAGAAAAGGTTACAAAGAGAAGCAGAAGCTGAAACTAAAAGACTACAGGTTGAAGCTGAAACTAAAAGACTACAGGTTGAGGCTGAAAATAAAAGACTAGAAAAAGAGGCTGAAGAGAAAAGGTTACAAAGAGAAACTGAGGCTGAGGACAGAAAGTTACAAAGAGAAGCCGAGGAGAGAAAAGCAAAATTGGAGCATGAAGAAAAACTCTTAGCTTTGGAGATAGAGAAGGCGAAGGTGATGAACATGGGTAATATTAATGATCCAAATAAGGTGTCATCTTCTGATAAGGCTAATGCTAGTACATTCAAGATTAAACTACCAGCTTTCAAAGCTTCCAGTGACAACATAACGTTCTATCTGGATAGATTCGAACGTTCATGTAGAACACATAATATAGATAAATCACTACATGTTGATCAGTTATCGAAGTTACTTAGAGGTGATGCTCTGAGTACGCTAAGCATGGTAGATCAGCCTGACAAGAACAATTATGAAGTTGTCAGGGAAGTTTTGTTAAAGAAATACCAACTTAACGAAGACGGCTATTGTCTTCAATTCAAAAATATGTTGCCAGAAACTGGAGTAGAATTCTCTGAATTCATTTCAAAAATACGTCTCACATTTACACGTTGGGTTGAGCTGTCTAAGACAGAACATACATTTGAAGCACTTATGGACTTACTACTTAGAGACAAAGTTATGTCTTCTGTCAACGAGTCTTTTCTTGCGTTTCTTCATTAGCGTAAGCCTAAAAACATAAAAGAATGGAAGAATATTGTAGCTAGTATGTTACTGCGTGTAGCGAGAGGTTTATATATAGATGTAGTGATAGTATTGACAGAAGTAGGGTTCTCTCCTGAACAATGGTGAAGTCCCAGTGTCTAGGGTTCACTGGTCTCACTCTCACAAGAAGATCAATGCTGTGAATAATCTGTAGCAAGAATTAGATATAGACAAGCAGATTATACTGGTGCCCTCTCACTTTTTGATCTCCTATGATGTACTTATGTAACTATGAAAATTGAACTGTAACTCCTTTGAATAAAAGTAATTAATAACTCAAGTGGTTTACAATTCAAATAATTTATTATCTACACTATGAATGTTGAGGCAATGGTGATTATGGTAGAGTATGTACCTTCCAATCTATTTGTAAGTAAATACAAAAGAACAAGGATCCACTTTGGATCTATTAATTAACAAGTTCCTTTACACTAGATCTTGTCCACCAGGAATGTTCACCTTCCTTCTCTATTTATTTTAATAATGAATAATTAAAGTTTATCTGTCTCTCCTATCTTTACAGCTCAAGTTCATCATTTAAAACATTCTATTGACAGTAGTAGCTGGTCTCACATTGGTTTCTAGGAACATGGGACTTAACTCTGGTCCAAGTCAGTAACTCTGGTACAGGTCGGTTGCACTGTACTAACACACTGATAGTCTGTGCTGCACAAACTCCCAAACAGTAAGGGGAATGACAGTAATAGGCTCCTTCTATCTCTGGGCTTCACATATAGCAGGATATAAGGACCTCAGACCATGATCACACTTGTGATGGTGCACTAGGATCCTGAAACAATGAATATGTGTCCAATGGTTGCTTATGATGCTTGTTATCTCTACTGTGTGCTGAGATGAGAATGTTTTATTCAGATGCTGTATGTACAATGAATGATAAATGGCTCTGTATGATACAGAGTAGGGAGACAGATTGGTGTCTACTGCAAAACATTTTCAATCAAATAATAAACAATCAATATGAAACTATGACTCCTGATGCAGCCTTTGCCTTCCTCACTCTCATGCCAAGTCACAGCTGGTCCTTTTATGGTAGTTAGTAACATAGTACTAATAAACCCTACTGGATATGCTTATGGTTAGCAATGACTGCTGTGGGTAGTTTTAAAGGCTTGCCAAGCTTTAGCCATCCTATTCACACAATCAATATGTTTGGTATATTCACAAGCCTATTAATTCCTGAAATAAAATGTACATTATTCACATAAATACTTATGATAGCCCTACATACCCTCTCAGAATCTTTCTCCAACACAGAATTACACTTTTAGTGAGGATTCCTGCCCTGCATAGTCAAAATTGGCTTGGCAATGACAGTGGTCTACTCTGCTTCTTCTGGCTGGGCTTAACAATGTTGTGTGTGATAAATGAATTTTGAAACTGCCTCCCTTATATACTAATGGAGCGTACGTCAGAGGGAGTCGTATCTGATTGGCCCAAAATAATTATAGAAAATGTCTTCTTTGGGCTCATTGTGTGTAACCTTGCAATTTATTAAGGCATATATATCTTAAATGGCCTAGGTTATCACTGTCTGGTCAATATCCTTCGAAATCCCCTGTGACAAGCTTCAAATCCATTCCTTGATATTGGCTTTCCATGTGGGTATGCAGTCCAAATAAATTTATTTAGATTAAAACTAGGCCTAACCCTCGAAAGTGGCCATCTCACAAACTAAACGATATCTCAGTAGATACATCCTACTTACCAATTTCCTTTTAGATTTCCATGTATGAACATTCCCACCAGCGAACTCCGTTATTATTCTTGTATAACGACACTTCCCAAAGTCGTCCTTTAAGAAATTCCATCCGTCCCAATGCACAAATTGCTTCGCCATTATGAATATTTCCGTTTCTCTCCTTCCCTTCGAGGTATAGACTGCGCATGCGTGTGCTGGTAAATATTGTCGCTCGCGATTAACTCTTTGGCGCTCGCGATTAACTCTTTAGCGAAGGCAGTGTGTATACATAATACAATCTAACTAAGCGTATTTATCCATTATGCTACACTGCGCACCCTCATGTAACCATTAGCAACTCTAAAGTAAAGGAAGGTTTGCCAGTTGCTGCGGCAGCACCATATGGCCCAAATTTCATGAGTAAATTTCAGGGTACACAACAAAATTTTAATAGGAAGAATAACCGGAATTATACTCAGATTCAGGGCTATCAATCGCAAGGTGGTTCTTCTTCGAAGAACTGGAGACAAGCTGACAGTCCTCGTTATTCTACACCCAATAATTATAGACATTTCGGCAGAGGTAGTCATAATAGAGGCTATCAAAACTATTTTTCGCGGAGACCTCAAAACCAAACTAATAGAGGTTTTCATCAATATGAAAACGATAATGATGACTATGGAAACTGGGATTCAAACCAGGATAACAGATACAATAGAGAATACAATGATAATTCTAGAGGTAATAATAGTCGCGGTAGAACTCAACATAAAAAAAAAGATATCAACAGGCAAACTCTGTACAGCAAGAGTCTCAGGGAACCGTAAACAGGCTAATGATAATAAAAACTCTAGCGCTATCACATGTTCTGCCTTTGACTTTGGTAGAGCAACTTAATGCCCCCAATGCTCTACTTTGTTCGAGCCGACTACAGTAACTACCTTGAGCTGTGGTCACCCTCTTCCCGCTCTTCCCGCTGCAGTTGCGCATGACGGGAGAGGTTGTCTTATCCTACATAAAGGTCTAGTAAATAGTAATCCAGTCTCAGTCCTTTTTGATTCTGGATGCACTACTATTGGAGTTAAGCAATCGCTAGTAGATCCATCCTGTGCTACAGGAAAGGTGATCAAATGTGTCACATTTGGTGGCACTTTGGAAAAGTATCCTACTGCCATAATACATATTGCTACTCCCTTCTTTACGGGAGATATCCACGCGTGTCTTCTACCTAATCCTATTGCGGACCTTATTATCGGTCGTATTCACGGAGTTAGGGAATGTACCCCACAGCAGATTGCTGCTTGGGAAGATCAAAATATGCATGCTACCAATGCAGTGGTCACAAGAGCACAAGCTCTGGAGACACCTCAAACTTCATTGACTGGTAATAATGAAGTGAATAGCCAAGATAGTCACTTGGTTATTTCACGTGACTCTTTCATAAAGTTGCAAGAAGAAGATCCTTCTTTACAAAAATTCTTCATTCTAGCAAAAAAAGGTGATCCAAATCAAAATACAAATAGAAAGTCTTGGATTACCATGAAGAACGGCGTACTTGTGCGTATGGTACAAGACTCGACTGCGTCTACACATTCACAAATTCTTGTGCCTAAGAGTACGAGATTACAAATATTGCAACATGCTCATGACTCGCAATGTGCGGGACATATGGGTTTTTCCCGTACAAAGTCGAGAGTTCTTGCTGCTTTCTTTTGGCCTTTTGTGAACAAAGACATACGTATTTACTGCCGATCTTGCAAAATATGTCAAGAGGTCAAATCTGGAGGACCACGACATGCTGCGCATATCCAGGCTGCTGACATTCCTATTCGGCCGTTTCAAAAAATGGCAATAGATATTATTGGTCCTTTTAGGATCGAGTCGGCCAGAGGACATCAGTTTATCCTTACATGTGTCGATATGTGCACACGTTGGCCAGAGGCTATACCTCTTAAGAGCATCTCCACTGCCGATATCGCAGATGCTCTGTGGCTCATATTTTCTCGTTTGGGATTCCCCAGAGAAATATTGTCAGACCATGGCACTTAACTTATATCTGACACTATGTCACAGGTAATGTCTACTCTACATATTAAAAGGTCTTTCAGCAGTATCTATCACCCAATGTCTAATGGGTTAGTTGAGCGTTTGAATAGAACACTCAAGACTTTACTTGGGAAGATAACTGAGGATCATCCTCAGGATTGGGACAGAGTTTTACCCGTGGATCTCTTTGCTTTTAGAGAGGTCCCCAATGAACACACAGGGTTTTCTCCTTTTGAACTTGTCTTTGGCGCGCGACCGCGCGGCCCTATGTCTTTACTCCACGATCTTATCACTACCGATAACATTAGCGACCACACTCAATCTTCATATGAGTATGTCATTGCTCTGAGGCAAAAGATCATCGAGGCATGCAAACTAGCAACTTCTTCACCCGAATTTGCTAAAGAAAAGGCAAGGCAATTTGCAAATAAGAATAGATGTCTATGACAACTTTGTCCAGGTGACAAAGCACTCGTTCTACTTCCTTCTAGGGAGAACAGACTTCTTATTGCATGGAAAGGTCCGTATGCGTTAGTCTCAAAAATTTCCGATGTCGACTATGTTGTCGATATTGATGGGAAGCATACAACATTCCATATAAATATGCTCTCGGAATTTCATGAACGACCGGACTATTTGCAGCCTATTTTCCAGGCGACTGACGATTCTCCAGTACCTCATGGTCATTACTCATCCCTGTCAGTCATACAGGATGAGGAAACTACTTTCTCTGATGTCAATCTTCCTCTTCCTGTGATCCCACTTCATTCTACGGAATCTTGGAAAAACGTTACTGTTTCTCCAAATCTTTCCGCTGAGGAACATCGACAAGTCTCTTCGATGTTACAAACATTTCAGGATGTCCTTACCGACATCCCTGGACACACACATGTCATCGAACATGACATAATACTTACTGACCATAATCCTATTAGAGTCAAACCCTATCCTATACCTATCCATTTTCAGTCACAAGTCGAAAAAGAATTGGATGAAATGATACAATTGAAAATAATTGAACCATCCACTTCAGCATACTCTTCGTCCATGGTTATTGTTCGAAAGAAATATAATAACATTCGCCTTTGCGTTGATTATCGCAAATTGAACCAAGTTACGAAGTTCGAAGCTGAACCTATGCCTTCATTAGAAGAGCTACTAAACAAACTTTCTAATTCTAGATACTTTACCAAACTCGACTTGTCCAAAGGTTATTAGCAAGTTCCTTTAACTGAACGTGCCAAACCTCTTACTGCTTTTTCTACACCTAGGAATTTATTTCAATGGAATTTCATGCCTTTCGGCCTTATGAACGCCCCTGCTACATTCGTACGCATGATGCGACGAATTCTCTCATATCGTACAGATATCATAGCATACTTAGACGATATCTGTCTCTTCAGTGATTCCTGGGAAGATCACTATTTGGGTTTATACGAATTGCTGTCTACTCTTCGCGAGTATAATCTAACTGCAAAACCCTCTAAAGCCTTTAGAGGATTTAGTGAAATTTCTTTCCTGGGTCACCGTGTTGGTCATGGTCTCTTAAAGACAGAGTACCACAATATTTCAAAAATACTAAACATTTCTGTTCCTAAGACGAAAAAACAAGTACGGAGTCTCTTAGTTTTGATACAATTTTACGGACGATTCATTCCGAATCTGTCCTCCATTATGGCACCTCTTTCTACTTTATTGAAGAAAGGATCGCCTAATCTGGTCCGCTGGTCTCAAGAATGCCAATCCTCATTGGACCAGATTAAAACTTTATTTTCATCTCCACCTATCTTAAGGTTACCTACTGTTGAGAAGACTTTTGTTCTTCGAAGTGACGCCTCATCCACTGGAATTGGGGCAGCACTAATGCAAGAGTATTCAGATACTCTGCATCCGGTGATGTATATTTCTAGGAAACTAAATGCGGCAGAGAAGAATTACTCGGTTCTAGACCGTGAATTGTTGGCTATGGTTTCGTCAATTCTCAAGTTACAAAGATTCCTTCTGGCGCGCATTTCATTGTGGAAACCGACCAGAAAGCTCTTACTGCTATTCAGAGCAAAAACTTGAAGAGCTCGAGGTCCACTCGTTATGCCATAGCTCTTCAACCCTTTCATTTCACGGTGCGAGCTATCCGTGGTTCGGATTATGTGATGGCAGACATTCTGTCCAGGTGCCCACATGATTCCACTTAACTCTTCTATCTTATATTTCCTGATAGACGTCGAGATCTATAACAGTTCTCTACCATAATTATGTATCAGCACATCTGTTCTCACTTTTTGGGAATTTATAACATTGTACTATATGATATCCTTTTCTGTTACCAATGTTGGTATAACGGAAGAAGACTAAGTTAGCAATATATGGGCCAAAAGTTCTCATGGATACAATTTATATTTAAAAGTATGTTGATTACTGTATTAGAAATCTAACAGTTATCATATAGAATTATGTTATTTATATTTTCGCAGCAAATCATTGATGTGTGCGAGAATCTGTCATTATATCATCCATGAAGTATGGCAAGTGCTAACGTACCTTGGAACGACTCTGTAGATGTGTCTTCTTGTTAATGTCCACGTCTTCGAGGAACATCTACTTGATTAAGTATTATGTATAATGCATTTAATCATAATATTGTTACATGCTTAGGTAATGTACTATATGGTTTAAAATGTATGTATCTCTATTATGCGGTATATTAGTATATGAAACCGCTGTTTGATGACATTCCTTGATTTAATCCTTTGATAATATATTTATTGTCAAATAGATTTGTATATGTATATGTTGCTTGCATTATAAGATTGCCAGCACTGTGGTGTATGTTGGTGGCACCTCCCTAGAAAATGTGTATGCTTAGGGAAATGTTTTCTCTAAAGATCTGAGATATACTCTCACCTGTCGCTCCATGCGGCGAGCTAGCCTCATATTACTCATTATATTTGTTGGTGATATATTTTATCCACGCATCATTCGTGCGTTACGAGCCTGTTGGATCTTGCTCTAGGATTTTAAAAAAAAAATGTTTCATTTTTTCCCCGGGCGGTGCGGTAAACTGTTACACACAGATTTTTCAGAGACAATATAAATTTACCCGTTCTTATTTGAACACTTTAACTTTTTTGTAGTCATAGGTTTATAACTCTTGGTAAACTGATGTTACATTTTGACTATGGTTGTTATCTTCTCTTGTGTCTTAAACTAGCGGTCTATTTTTTAGATCGATGACTAGTTGTTCTCCTTATATGGTCAGAGTAGGTCTAACCTTTCTTGGAATGTTTGCAACCTGAGTTGATGTTTATTCCTGTCCATATAAGGCGCGATTTAGTCAGTATCTTTGCTTGGTATGCGTCTAACATCGGCCCGGTTTGAGTTGAACTCAGGGGTCGAGCGCTTCTGCGCATGTCCAGATTTAGGGCGGTTTGAAAAATACTTCCGTCGGGAGTCTAAGATTTGGGATGAGCAGAGCAAGACGTTTTTCAGCGTCTGTGATCTTTTGATGAGGAAATGGAAGTCCTCTTGTGCATTAGTTTATCTAATGAGGATTTTCCCTATATGTTTCTAAGCGCCTGGAGGCTTTGTGTTGTGGTGTTATTTCCGAAGCAAGGTAAATGCTCTCCTAATATTGAAATCTGTAGTCAACTTAGATTTTTGACATTGTCGTGCTATGCTCGCTCACTATCTACAGGCAGGAGAGGCTCTTCTACTAGGAAATACACCCAGGTATCCTCATACCTTAGATTTATATGTATACGGGTCACTCTAGGCCCAGAGAACAGTTATTATGCTCCTTTGAACTTCGCTATGCCAGCGATTATGCCTTCATCACGGTTAGACTTATAAATGCCTCCAAAGGTCAACCTGAACTATGCATATGGGTCCGCCATTCTCGTGCGGCCTACGATAGACTTATTTACATCTCTGATCTACTAGTATCAGAGTGGAGTTGTTACACTCATAGAGTGATGATATGGAGCTGAGGCTGTTGTAAGCTGAAATTATACGAGAACAGCTTACATGATATATATGCATGATTTACTGAGGAACTTTGTTTATGCTGATTACTATGTCCGACAGTGTCTGTGACTTATGTATATGGATGTTAACGTACTTGTCATTGTGGAGTCATAAATAAATGATGGAAACGTCACCAGCAGTTCATACTTCTATGACTTTCACGTCGTGAGTGAATGAAATGTACTCATGACCCATGTATTGTAGATCTGTGGAACTTCATCTCATCTACACTCACAGCAAGCAAAAGACCAGACAAGACACCTTACTTCACAGCCTTCGTCATCCCTGGTGTCTATAGTAGTGGTACATTACTTGGCTACATCTTAGCAACAACATTAGACTTACATCTACATTTCTAGTAGCCAGTAGAGAAAATCACCGCTACATGTCACAACAGCATCACTGATTTTGGCATGTCGCCATTTATCACTCCCAGATGAGGCATTGTCGTTGCTACCAGAAACACTGGCATTTAAGTGATTTCGAGGGAAATTGTATTTGCCTCGAAATGATAACCTTACCTTGTCAGGGAGTGTTGACCAGTTAATGTCACCCTTGGTAATATTGGCATGTCGTCCAGTACTTATGTCATAGCTAATGTGTGATAAAATTTGTTGTCTAAAGCCACATCAAGCAACCCATCAACTCTTCTCTCTTTTCTTCCCTTGCATGTACTCTCTCCTCTTTTTCTCTGGCCACTTGTTCCATTGCAAAATCTTTAAGGGCTGACCCCTGTAAACCAAGCTCCTTCCCGAGCTGGACAAAATGTTCTAAAGTCGACATCTTATATGATTAGAATGTGACTTAGTTAGAACTTACTTAGTCTATACCTGACTTATAGTCTTGCTTAACAATACCAGCAAAAATGCACCGATGTGCACAAATGCACATGTAACAGAAAGTCATAATAAACAATAATAGTAAAAAAAAGGAAACTTAAGAAATAATGCTATCTGCGATTATGGCAAACTACATTAACAATTTATGGAAAGGAAAAATCACTATTTACAGCGACACGTCGTTGGTGAGGACTTAGAAGTAGAATGCGTTTCCCCACTTAGTACACTATATGCACTGTATACATCTAAAAGTTGTCCCACAGTAGATACTGTCTTAGGGAAGTAAAGAATTAGAGACACTATATGTGAAGTGGCGTGACCAGTTCTCTTCTTTCCTGCCTCTTATGCCCGTCACTCAAGAGCAAAGTCAGGTACCCATTTACAGCTGGCCATACTGGAGTGTCACGCCACAGTGTTTTTCTAACCCAGTACCTTTGCCGTGGGAGTCCAGTGCTCTAGCCACTCTGTGTACTGTATGTCAGGTTATATTCAGCTGGAGACCAACTTCAGTTGTCAGCATAGTGTTTAGAGTACCAAGAATAATATACCAGCAAGTAAACCAAGGTCACTCATAAGATCAATGTTAAATATGTTATCAATTACATAACACCAAGATACTTTGTAACCTAACGATCAATACAAATTTAACATACCTTTCAGACACAATATGACTGATCTGAGCTTATCACTTATACAACTTATACAAGTCTGCTCATAAAGCAGATCAGCTTGGCTTTTCTCAACTATGGGCTGTGGCTATGTAGCTTCTTCAAACTCGGTCAGTCCGCTAGGCATCTTCTGAGCTATGAGATCTTGGTGTGACATTTTTAAAGAATCTAGAATTTAATCTGAGCGGGCTTATATACAGTTTCCCAGTCCGTATGAATTTGATTGAGCCGTATTTGATTTGATCTCCCTCGCATCAATCTGACCGGTTTAATTTGTCTCTATTTGAGTCTCCTGGATTCGTTCTAATGAGTTTCTCCTTTTCGCTCTCTCTGCGTTGATTGGCTATTTTTCCGTATTTCTAGTTGGTGTAGCAAAATTTGTGAGATAATCGCTTATTTCAGTAAGATTTTAGTCCTATGATGAATAAATACACCAGCCCTCAAATGTCTGACTGGTTTCATCTTCAACGCCAGTAGAGCTGCCTTTTGTGCAGTGGGAATGCTAAGAAAATGACCCGCCGTAACAATCAAACACGCTATTAGTTTCGGTTTCGAAAACGTACAATAAACATTTTAACATCTCGCCGATCTGCTGCACGAAACGGGGGGAAAGCTTGTAATTAACGACTTGCCAGAACTGTGAGACCAAACTGGCGTTTGAATTCACGTAATATGTTAACTTTAACACTAACATTTGTAATAATTCGGACATTTCACAGTAGTAAGAACGAGACGATTGTAATAATTAACGCAAAACACTACCAACGTTTTGAAAAACCCCTCTTCGCTCGGCACTCGGTCTCTTTAATATATACACGCTGTGGGCAAAGCCAGCAGAGGCAAACACACAGACAATTTTCCAGTTCCTCCTAGCGGTAATATTCTGACGTCACTCAAACTAGTTGGTTTATTTGAATGGTGAGGAAAATGTTAGAGACGGGGGGGGGGAGGAGGTGGGGAGGGGGAGATGGCCGACTTGTGTAAAAATTTGTATTTTGACGATTGACAGTGACAAAATTGAAAATCTAAACCATACTGAAACTGACCATAAAAATCATATGGTAGTATAGCTTAGAGTCCCCTGAGCAAGAATATGTTTTAAAAAATATGGTAGTCCAAGTATTAGCCAAGTTATTGAGAAAATACTAAATGTCTAAGAACGCTTGACCGGACAGACTGTTGTTCTTGCTCGTTACACATAACGTTATTGGGGACGCTAGTTTAAAAAAAGAGGCATTGTAGTAATTCAAATTCTATTGGTTGGTATAAGGGTATAGGAGTAAAAGAGAAGGGGGGGGGAAATAAGAAAATGTAACTAAAACTAAACATCTTTTTCTATTGGCATATCTAACGCAGACTGACCAATGGACTACGAGGCACATAGTTTGTTTGGAATTGTTTTGTTTTTTCAATCTAAATTCAAAATTATTTAGTAGTACTTGCTTTCATTGGTCGGCTCTAATAGATATTGGCAAAAGGCATAGTGGTCTCGTGGCCATTTGACTAGAAAATTTTATTCAAACAACTACGTTGAGATCAGATGTGATAACTTGTAAAATTAACTACTAATTCACTATCTGGACGGGGCAGAGCAAAACTGAGGCCATATTCTTTGCCAGTCAACGTTATTTGTGACATATTTCTTTGAACTAGTGGTAAGAATGCTTTATGTATTTACATGCTTGATTAAAACTGAAAAAGTCAGATACTGCTGTGGAAAAGTGAAGAACATGCCGGAAGCAAACATTATTGAGTCCTCACATTGAACTGTATTTGACTGTTGTATATTATTATGATTTTGTATTAATATTTTCGATTGGAAGAGGTTAGGAAGCCTCTGTGTTCTATGAACACTTTTCAACATGCCTAGAGCGTTTATAAGTTAGAAAAGAAAAGAAAAAAAATCATATAAAAGGAGTTGTGGTTACTCCACGTTATTGCATTGAAGCAAACTATGTAAAAGTACAGTGGCGTATCTCCCATAGGGACCTGTAGTGTGGTCACAGAAGGGTGTGAGTCATAAATTAGGGGCTGATGTACATGAATGCACAAGAGGCTGACCCCATACCGTCATGTATAACGTAGTGATAAGAATTTGTGATCAGGTATGAAAAGGCCAGGGTGTCTTTTTATTGCAGAGTTTTTATTTCCTGTTACCATCCGGTGACAGGAAACCTGATGAGTGGGTGTAAAGTCTCCATTATAAAGTTTAAGCTGTCAGCTGATAGCCTGAAGGAGCTTGCGTGTGGGTGCTGATCTACATTGTCTCTACATTGATATACTGACTTATATTCGACCTACCAAGAATCCCAGGTGACACGTTATCAGCTGGAACCTCGACATTTCATCCTAAGAAACTAGTTCCTATCAAAATAAAACTGAATATATATATATGGGGCATGATGAAAACAACAGCCCCTCATAACAAATGACAATCACTAGCAACTATTAAAGTTTTAGTCTGTGAATACTCCTACAGGAACTCTATATTAACAATATATTCATAGGACCAAGAGTCCATATTTTTAGTTAAAGCATTATATGTAAATATATTTCCTCATTTTCAAAGACCTGTCCAAAAGAGTTGGCGGGACAGGCATATTAAATTGTGTAAAGAAAAAACATTCAAATTTTAAAAGAAAACTTTAACCACCGTCTTATTCATTTTTTATAGTGAGTTAAAGTGTATTGTGTTGATGTACCATCATCTTCATTTCACCCCTAGACACTAGAGATATCATACACCAGCCACTAGAATCAAAATACGGACTGTGTGAGATCTAGGGAGGTAGCGTTAGGTTACCTGATACAATATATCATCATCATCATCATCATTCTTTTTTATAGTCAGGGACCTACATGTGCTTGACCTCACACAGTTACCACAGACACAACTATCTTTCTTGTTAGGTATAACATCTTAACCTCCCCAGCAAAAAAATTACATTTGCTACAGTTGGTTGCTTTATTTTGTCCTCGAATAATTAGGTGATTCCCCGTTTGTGAATTCCCTATAGAATTATATTGCATACGTTGCTCGACT
The DNA here is from genome assembly GCA_024509875.1 of Oreohelix idahoensis. Taxonomy (NCBI): domain Eukaryota; kingdom Metazoa; phylum Mollusca; class Gastropoda; order Stylommatophora; family Oreohelicidae; genus Oreohelix; species Oreohelix idahoensis. The sequence goes on along the minus strand of JAMPIV010022169.1, from coordinate 35,996 downwards.
ACAATTTCCCGTAGTATTGATTAACGTAATATGTATCGAATTAATGTTCAATACATTTGAAACAATTTAGTGAGTGAATTATAAATGATTTTCAGGTTAGATGACACCTCTACTGAAAAATAGAATGATTCCTGGTTAAATTTTTCAACGATTTATGCAATTAGCACTGTAACCGCGCTGCTGTTACTGGTTACTGTGTGTTATCTCACTAGGTGACAGATGGCAGGCCTAGTGACGTAATTCAAGTTTACAATGTCTCCTTTTTATCTTCCAAGATATTTAGTTGATATCATTACTGGCCATCTTCGCCAGAGGTGTAAATTCCTGGATGATACTCTAATCCTTTTCTTGTATACTTCAGGTTCGTTCAGTTCTTTCTTTGATGTTAATAGTGACTTCGTATAGTGGTAGTTTATATGTACATGGCATACAATCATCAACTCATAAAGATGGACTCAAATTCGTTCTGATCCTTCAAAACTTTTAATAACTTAATAAAACAACACATATAATGAGTTATTCAAATGATAGAGTTCGCATAGCGGCCTTTACTGGGTCGTTGTACTTCAGGTAACTTATACATGAATTCTATGTCTTGTAACTTCCGTATTCCTCTTTAACTTATTCTTTTCTCCTGTAGACTTCCTTAGTCTTCCTAAAACCTGCTCCTATTTCCTCATATACCAATGCTCTTTATTAGCATTCCATACTTTATTTGTTACTTAAATATCTTCCTCGACGAACTGGTCAGACAGGTCTCTATAACTGCTCCTAGCAACAAAATTAATCTCATACATAAATAATTGTATGTACACCCTTCTGATACTTACAAGTGAGAGAGCTTATTTGAAGTTCTTCTATATAAGTCGACTTTCACTTTTTCTTGATAATCATGTACAATACTGGATACTTCAACCCTTGTTCAATATGGCTCCTCTATAATATCTCTAGTTTCCTTCAAATGTTTACAGCCTTTTGGTTACTTTACACATAGTCGTTATAACCATCCGTTTTTCTTGGTACATAGTCGTAAAGTTCTCGTAATGAACTGACAAATCGTGCTTCTGCAAGATTCTCCTGTAAACAAAATTCTACTCTGTGCAAAATATAAACATAGTTCAATACTTACAAAAACATAGCATAAACGCTGATCTCCTTTCAGAAATACACCTTAACTGTGAACCACAGAATCAAATCAAACTATCTCCCGATAGAATAACACTGGGTAGTGATGGCTGGACATCTAAATATATTCACATAAACCATATCTGTAAAACCACAGAAGGTTCATCTTGTCCGCACAGCGATCACGCCTTCTTCCTGAAGCACAACTCAGAACTGCCTGTCATCTAATGACCTCTGGTCATTTTTCGTGGTGTGTTTTCTTGCCACTCTTCTGATTCGCTGACCCAAATCTTTTTACTTAAATTTATTGGTCAAGCCTTTTTTTTTCTTGTTCTCGAACTTTCTATTTACAACTCACTATAATCACTCTTTGGCATAGAATTGCTTTGGCAGCTAGCGCCTTCAATAGATTAACTAACATTTGGAAATTACGATTATTGAATATACATACCAAGCTTCGTCTGTTTAATTCAAATGTTATCTCAGTGTTAACATACGGCTGTGAGAGTTGGAAAATAACAAAATCATTGGAGAACAAGCTGAATACATTCGAGAACAAATGTCTTAGAAAACTCATGAACATCAGTTGGAAAGAATTCAAGACTAATCGACAAATAAGAGAAGACTCTAGGCAGAAATATGTCTCCGACTATATAAGGAAAAGACGATGGTCATATATCGGTCATGTCCTACGAATGCAAAACAACAGAATACCACTACAGGCGCTCACTTGGGTTCCTGAGGGTAAGAGGAAAAAAAGGAAGACCAAAAGAAACACTCAGAAGAACAATAATAAGAGAAGGAAGAACGTTGGGCCTAAATAATGTGCAAGAGCTAAGAGGATTGGCGTCACAACGAACAACCTGGAGAGCACTGGTTTCTGCCTTATGCGCCGTGTTTGGTGCTTAAAGAATTTATTATTATTATTATTATAATCACTCACTATTAGTTAACATGAACCGGTATTCTGAACCGTTGTCAGTTAGCAATATTTTTATTTTCATTCATTATTTTCTCTTGTGAGCTGTCCTAACTGTTTATCTCACCTTAACAATAGCATGAATAATGCTTGGGCAAACCCCACGGTGACAGCACCAGTGTTCTTCTAATTCTCTTCTAGAACGTAACTTGCCAAGATACAACGGTAGAGATATACGGCCTGCGATTTATGTCTCTTTTTCTGAGAATAGTACAATTTCTTCTTTATTTAGTTTATTTCTGTCTATTTCCTACCACCTTTCACCTTCCATCGAGCGCGTAGGACCCGTCAGCACACAGAAAATTTGACACTATAATTAAGAAAAGCACACTCATGCAAGCTGAATGCAAATAACTGAATTAATTGTTTTTTTAAAAGCAACAATGTATTTTTCCGGGAATCGAACGCAGATAGGTTGCTTAGGAGGCAAACGTTCTAATGAATAAACCACTAATGCGCTTTGTTATATGTTTTTTTTTATATTTAAATTATGTTAATACAAATAATTTCCTCTCTCAATCTGTTTTGTTTCTTTGCAGACATCCCAAGAAGACTATGATTCTCCCTTACCAGTTTTGAAGTGAAGGAGGTTTGGGAATCTTTTCAGTAGCTGATTACCAAGGGCTCTCAATATTACATGGCAGGAATAACATAAGGCATGAAAATATGTGCAGATGAACAAGCAGGAACAATAGATCTACAAACAATAGTTTGACCTCTTTATCCACGCGCTCAACTTCGTGCCCAACGAGACATCGTTTCAGGGGCCCGTTCTTTTAGTCAGTAGTGACTGAAAGGGAAACAACTACTATTGTATACTGATGAACTCTTGAGTTAATATCATGCAACCAACAGTCATTGTAAGGATTTGCCGCGGACTGAAGAACAGCAGGTGGAGACTTAAGAGCATATGCAGAAAATAGACAAATTAATAAATAAGAAGGGGTAGAACTCCGAATTTGAGACGTAGAAAATAAAGGTAACCTACCTTTAGTTTCCTAAGGAGCATTGGCCTTGAACAAATGTATACCCAGCCTTCAGTTTGGTTGGCTTGCCTATGTTGTTGTTGAATTTTGTTATAGAGCTACATGATGAGATAGGCAGCCCAGTGTTCGACCATCCTAAGTTGCCTCCACTACATGCGTTGTTGGGGACAGTGTTACTATTCAATGCTCCCCTTTAAGGCCACGGTAGCACATTGGCGAGATAAGAAATCAGAGGAAAACATGATGTTAAATATTGCTGTGATTTTTATTTTCCGATAATCTTTGTCAAAGTACCACCACTGAATGCGGCATAGCCGTTATCACAGGGGAAGGGAGGGTAGCATTCTGAAAGACTGTTATACTTTACTACTGTCTTCTGTCATCTATTCTGATACGTTCATTCTCGTTCTAAGTATCTAGATTTAGGTCTTTCTTGATAGACACGTATTTCATGACATCTGCATAAAATTAAAAATAAATTAAGGAATAAGCAAATTGATGTCCTTCTGTTGTTGTTGGTGAGACAGGTGTCTAGTGGTATATGCACTGAACTTGTACCTTCTTTTACTCATGACACTTTCATCTGACACACTGAAAATATTTACTGGACATCAAAAGTAGTGAATTTACAGCATCTGTGTGCACAGTCCCAAACACCGGCAGGTAATATATTCAAAAACAAAGTGTACATGTCCTAGACTTTCACAGATGCCAACATTTCAACAGTCATATAATGTGCTTCAATACGAGGCCCAAAATAAAAAAAATTTAAAAATTGACATTAATCACTGTTGTATATATTCTACGATCATAGTACATCCATTAATCCAAAACGAATACTAGAAGTAAGTTAACCACTCAACCGGCAAACTCTTAACAAATTCTAAATTCACATTTCAAATTGCGGAATGGCTCTCGCAACACCTAATACCCCTTCCAATCCATTCTCAAATTATCATCTGCCCCAAACATCTGACAACACTCTCGATCTTGTTAACTGCCTGCACTCCTTGCATGAGCTCATCCGAATCGTGCTCTCCATCATAACAGCCCACACAAACTCCAACCATTCGTTAAGTCATAACAGTCTTGTGTTCAACTCAAACATTTACATGACACTACAAATATCATCTAACTTAACCTGACACTCACATATCACAATAGCAACAGTAGTATTCATTCAATCAACAGGCTATCCATCATTCTCCAACGTTCACATACACTTATTACTTCTTTACACTTATCTTTCTTTCTTTATTACAAGGAAACAGGAATATTTTTTTAATCTTTAATTCGTCGTCACTATTTTTGACTTTATGCTGTCTAACTCTCTTTTGCAAACCTTTAGAATTTCGCTTTTGCATTATCTAGTTGTTCTGCTACATTCTCATATATCATACATATCTTTATGACCAACCCAACAAATACACGCTGCTTATAATAAATACCTTGAATGCATGAAATAATTAGCATGTCCTGTGTACCTAACATCACGTCCTGTGTGCCTGAAATCACGTCCTGTGTGCGTAACATGTTACCCAATGTTCTGAAAACGCAAGACGTTGGAAAATTATAGATTTGCAACATGTTTGATGTTCTGCATATCTGAGATACTGTACACGTATAGGTGTTCTTTTTATATTTAAATTTCTGGACATCAAAAATATTAAGAAACTTCTGGTATTCAATAAACTCCGTATGTTATTCAATAAGTAATGTTTTTTTAAAATAAATAAACTCTCTAGTCAATCGAGGCACCCATCTTTCAATCAAAAAACAACTGTTCTTTAGTCATACATGTTTGTGATTCTATATTGCGCTAAATTAAATCACGGGTAAAGTTTGTTAAAGATATTCTTTTTTTCAGTCTGATCCGTATTCATGTTTTACTGGGTCCAGAAAGGGAAGCAAAGTGTCTCGGCTTTGTCTCCATTGCTCTGCAGCAGTGGTTCAATAATGGCCAAAAACCGAGTAAAGGATGAGGGTCTTAATAGGTATCAACCCTCGCTCAAGATCACTCTTGGCAAAGAAATAAATAGAAGAGGGATGCTTCTATTTCAAAGAGCCTTACAAGAATTTATAGAAAGGCAAGCATAACAAATGAGATCATCTAAGCTGTTTTGAACTTATTATTCTCCGCTCCTTCTGTGAGGAAAGGTTTCGATTCGTATTTTAGGATCTGCCACCTGAAGGTGATTTAACAAGGAAAACAAACAATTATTTGTTCTCATCATGAGATGATTTGGGTGGATATTCTAAGGGGTCTATATGCATAGCCAGTACGCTGATGTATTTAACTGGCCAGCTGTTGACAATGCTTCGTCGGTGATCTCGGGCTCAGTCACTGCTGGTTCCCAGAGGTGTGTTGACTGTTTCTTCTCTTCAGAAGTCAGATGTTGTGGCTGCAGCACTTCCCTTGCATCAAGGCCGGGGTAACTACATAGACTGTCCAGGCAAGCGTCTTCAAGACCCGTCTGATGTAGGCATCTAGCGTCGACTGCTGGCAACTTGTACCACAAACTAAGAGGAAACACATGTCTCTTTTTAAGTATCAGGTCTCCTGGTAGGAACATCAGGTGACCTCAGCTCCAACCACCCTTTCATCTTCCTCAGAATGTTTGGCCTCTCTGAGCAATAAATTTGGACGCATTGAGTCGGATAAACGTGCTTTTGGACATCGGAAGACGACAATTGTTAGATTATTTGCATATATATTTATACATACACGTATTAAAATGTTGGTATAATAAATAAATGCTCCGTGATATCATCATCCTTTCTCTGTTCTCTGTGAAACCCGGGGCCACCTCTGCTGTTGGCTCCTTGGGAGGAAACCCGCATGAAGCAGTCATCAGCTTTTACAGTGGTGGCACACGTGTCAAGTTATTTGAAGTGATGATTTTGCCAGCACCATGTGCAACTGTACATCAACAAGCAATTTATTCTTGTCAAAAATGTAAAATATAAAATTATTAAATATGCACAAGACAACTTATCGGGTGAATTACAGACTTGATGTACAGGAAAGGTCCAAATATTCTCTGGCAACTGTTTTAAGATGCCGTCTCTCAGGTGGTTATGGTTACTGCATTATTACAATCCCAACTAATCACGCAGTAGGCAGGCTCCTAGGACTTATAACTTTCAATACTTTCGTTTTGGTGGGTTTATCCTGTCTAATTTTAGAATATCATCTAGTACTATTTCCTGTCCTGTATTGGAATCCTGATTCTATTCGTTATCCTGGCTACCGAGATTTCTCCTTGACAAAGATGGAAATGCAGTGTATAAGATCACTTTCTGTTTTTCTGCGTGTGTTTTTTATTCAATAAAAGTTTCTGCTGCCTGTTTCAGGGATTCTGCTTCAGTATTGAAGTTATTGCAGTATTTGTCAGCGGCAGTTGCCATAGAGTGAATTCTATTTTTTTAATTTTATAAGATGTAAATTTATTATTTACTAAAAAAATCTGGTTAATATCTGCAGACACGTGGGTAAGTGACAGTGGTGTAATAGCACGAATCTGGTTCAACCTTGAGCTGATGGAACGTGAGAATAAGACCTGGTATGTGTATGTTGAAGGCCTATGCTCCTTGGGAAGCTAAAAAGTATTGATTGATTTATTGAATTCTCCTCCTTCTTTATTAAGGTGACCAGACGTCCCGGTTTTTCCGGGACAGTCCCGGTTTTCGACCATTTTTGATAATTTGTCCCGACTTTTATTCGATGCAATCCGGGACGCCAATTTGTCCCGGTTTTGGACGAATTTGGCATAAATCTCACAGATAAAAAAAAAAAATTATTATTCCGTGGCTGACTTGAGGGAATTTTTAATTATTAGTGAACTGGCGCCGAAACAGCACAAAAGGTTGTCAGGACCGCTAATTAGTTTTGTAGTTATTTTAAATTTTAAGTAGTGGTAAAGTACTAAGATTTTGCGTACGGTATACGTTTATTTAATTTAAACGGTGAACTATTTGTGCATATTTTGTTATTGTTATAAGAAAATGGTACCAAAGCGTAAATGCAGTTTCAATGAAGATTTACAAAAGGAATATCCGTTTATTAAAAAGAGTACATCAAACTTCAATGTACGATGCAATATATGTGCCTCCGGGTTTTCGATAAGCCATAGTGGACGTGGTGATATTAAGAACCACATAAGTAGTAAGAAACATAAGAGAGCCGTCGTTAACCACTTTCTTCAGAGTTGATAAAATTGGTGACCAAGAAGAGCAATTAGCTGCTATAGAAGGCGCCTTTGCATACCATACAGTGCTACATAATCATACTTTCAGGTCTATGGATTGCACATCAAAATTACTTCAGGTTACTTTAGAGCCAAAATTTGCATGTGCACGTACGAAAACAGAAGCCATTATTCGAAATGTCTTGGCAACACATGTTCTAAATGAGTTAAGGTGTGACCTAGAAAAGTCTACATTTATTTCTGTACTGACAGATGCATCCAACCACAAAGAATTCAAGATTTTTCCCTTGCTTGTCAGATACTTTGATCACAGTAATGGAGTGAAAATTAAAATATTAGAGTTAAAGTCATTGCCAGGTGAAACATCTGATATTTTAAGTAGTTTTCTTAATGACTGCATAACTGAAAATGGTTTAGACAGGAAAGTAGTTGGATTATGCGCAGACAACACACATTCCAATTTTGGAGGTGCTGAAAGGAAAGGACAGAACAATGTTTTCAAAAAACTGCAAGAAAACCTTGGACATGGTCTTATAGGAGTTGGGTGTGCAGGTCATATTTTCTACAACACTGTTCGAACAGCTGCAGATGTACTGCCTGTTGATGTCGAGCTGATAGCTAAAATTTATCTACTCTTCAAATCATACACAGTACGAGTTGAAAGACTCAAGGAGTTTTGCCAGTTTTGTGGAAACAGACTTCCAGATGATCTTAGGTTATGCTCAGACTAGGTGGCTTGCTCTGCTGCCTGCTGTGGAAAGGATTCTTCAGATGTTCCTGCCTCTAAAATCTTATTTTCAATCTCAAGACAGATGCCCAGTTTTTAAATAGACATTCTTTGAAAATCCTCTATCTGAGGCATGGCTTGTTTTTGTTCATAGTCAGGCCTCTCCATTCCACGAAGCAGTGCAAAAAATAGAGGGACAAACGGTCACTTTGTTTGAAGTCATTGACAGCATCAACAGGTTGAAAACTATTTTGAAGTCCAAACTGGAAGACTGTTTTTTGCCATCAAGAGTTAAGCTAATCCTTGAAAAGCTGGAAATGGAAGGACTTCCAAAGGAGGATGTGAAAAAGTTTCATGCTAGCTTTTCTTCGTTCTATGAAACAGCTTTCAATTATTTGAATAAATGGGCTGCAAAAAAATTTCATGACCTAGAATCCTACAGCTGGGTAACGCTGAACAGAATACCAATTTGGGCAGATATTGAGATATCATCATCACTAGTGATTCAAACATTACCTTCAGCCCACTTTACAGAAACTGAAATTTATGAAAATATGTCTATATGAAGCAGTTTGTTACTTCTCAGAAAATTAGTGAATGGAGTGCCAAAAAAACATTGCCACCACAACGTTGGATTGAAATGGTTTCCCACTTCAAAAACAATAATGTGATATTTTCAAATATTTTGAAGTTGGCAGAGTTTTTTTTTTCTGTCTACCTGGAATAAATGCTGCCACAGAAAGAATGTTTTCTTTGATGAACAGCTTATGGGCAAGTGATAAAACACAGCTAGGTGTTGAAACTTTGAAAGCTATGTTGACAACCAAAGTGAACTGTGAGGAAACATGTGTCGAGTTTTTTAAGATGCTGCTTGCAAAGAAGGACCTATTGATAAAAATCCACTCATCTGAAAAATACAGTAACTCAGCTTCACGTTAAGTAAGGATTATTGATGTTTTTCTCTCTTATTAGTTTAAGTAATTAAACTTATACAGTAAAATGTATGTTATTCAATGTTATTCAAATATATATATATATATATATATATATATATATATATATATATATATATATATATATATATATATATATATATATATTTTTTTTTTTTTTTTTTTTTTTCGTACGCCCGCTAATACTCGAGGCGAAATCTCAGGTTATTATTTATGTCTAACCTGACATTGATTTTACGTGAGTATCCCTTTATTTCTTGTACAGAGACAGGTGTCCCTCGCCATTCAGGCAAATACTCGCCGATTTCGGAGGTACCTATTGCAGCTGGGTCGGCTCAGGAGCCGCCAGTCCCTGGTCGACGACACTCCTTCAAATGTCCTCGCCAGGTCTCGAGTTAATCCAGTCCAAATCCCGGTCGACGAAAAATCCTCAAATGCCGTCGCCCGGGTTTGATCCTGTATCACCCGGTCGCCAGAGCGGTGTTGTAACCACTACGCTAGCGCGGCTCCCAAATATATATATATATATATATATATATATAAAATGTATATTATTTTAAATTGACATCAGCTTGATTTTTCCGGGACATGTCCCGACTTTTGACCTTTTCTTTACCCTTTTGTCCCGATTTTTTGCATTGAAATAGTTCAAATCTACTATTTTGTCCCGGATTAGGGTTTTGAAAATATGGTCACCTTATCTTTATTCCTGATCTCGCTATGCCTGCTTGCATTCAACCCCTTTTATTCTTCATTATCGTTGACTGTTCTCTTTTTCTACCTTCCTCACATTCTGCAAATCTTTTTTGTCTTCCACCTTGTATTTCTCGTCACGAGTTTCAACTGATGACGTTCATGTTTCGTTTTGTTTATGTCGAGGAGCACGTCATAGTCATCTGACAGTACGTGACGAGACGTGTAATCCGAGAGAGTTCATTTTTATAAACTCAGTCGCAGCACGCGACGTCGCTAATGTCTAATCGGTTTACCATGAACAAAAACAGAATCAACATTACTACCAACATCGACTATTTCTTCTATTTACAATGGAAACAATGTGGACAACCTCAGCACTTTAACCATGGTTTACTCAGCAAGAATCTGATTCAATTTTCGGTCTGGGTACCCATTTTGTAAAACGTCTGACCGACTCATTACACGAGGTGCTCCAGTAGCAGCTAGATAGTATTGTGTGATGAAAGTCTATGCAAGCAGAGATTATGCATTGATTTTTTTTTCTTTTTTTTTCATGCGGGGGTTGGGAGCATTGTTGTATATCTGTTTTATTTTAAGATCATTGTTTCATATTACAAAGTGTCTGAGACAAAAGTGGACATGTTGATATTATGGAAAATAACAGCGACATGAGATTAGTATACTGAACTTGTGAAAGTGTCCAGTCTTTGTCTATTATCACGAGGAAGATGGACGGCCATTGCGGACAATACATCAAAGATTCATCATGGAATGAAAAGAAGTTAACTACAGAATTAATAAACTAAACTGGAACTGGAAGTTGTGGAAAGGGATGATCGCCTACGCCATCAGGCGTGATTTTTGAAGAAGATGATATGAAAGAGAGCCTACGACGTAAAGAGTGCACAGGTTGATGAATAACCTTCACTGACACTCGCTTTCCTCTGAAAATTGGCTACTTCATCGTTAGAAGCTCCTTAATGGTGGACATTATCGTGTAACACAAGGGACATTTGCAGCCAGATCTTTCCGAGCTTAGCTCGGCAATTTAGATGAACAAATCGACTGCTTACCACACTCTGTAACAGAAATGTCAAGGGGGGAGGGGGTGGGGTATTGCCCTTTCCTAGGCGAAGTTTCCAATGCCCAGTTTAGGTAAAGACATGCCTTGATTTGTTGCCCTTGGCGTAGACAATTTATAAGATCTTGTGCCTTAAAAGATGGATGCGATAATGTAATATGTCGGAAGCATAGACAATCCTATTGAAAGGAATGATTTATCGAGCCCATTACATGCGCTTCTTCTCTGTATTTCTGTGTTTCAGCTTATATTTTCTTTTTATAAACAGAGGCGTTATTAGGGTTGGTGTCACCTGGTGCGGTAACTTATGGTGTCACCCCCATGGACGTCCTCCCGTACCTGACCATACAGAATCTTTAGTAATGTTTTTTGTACTAATGTTACTCGTAAATGCATATGGAAATAGACTCATAAATGAAATAATACAACAAAAATACACAGGAACAAATACACATGCATTTCAGCACTTAGTGAACATCTCGACTAAATCATAATGCGCATTAGAAGGTTCAAAAAGTAAACTAGCATAGAGTTTTAGCCTTGTAGGTATAATGATACAGTACATGTAAGCTGGGCTTACGAAAAATCTTTTTGTGGTTATAACTAACTTCAGGGATATTTTTATAAAAAATAATAAATTTCTGCTGAAACACTGCACACAAATTTTATAGACAGTCATTTTGGTGTCACCCCTTCAGCTGATCACCCCCTCTGATGGTATCAGCGGTCCACACCCCCCGCAACCCCCTAGTGACGCCTCTGTTTATAACTACAAAACTTTCGGAGATTTTGATATTAAATTCTTTTTTTCATTGTACTTAAAATATCTGGCATTTTAAAATGAGTGAGATGCAGTACATAAACGTATGCCTAAATAACCCGCATAGTTCTCATGGGTTAATGGCGAGAAGAGAATAAACAGGCCTAATGTTCCCTCATTCATGTCGTAGGTGGATACTAGTATGAGGCTGAGCATGAGGTAAATAAATCACCCCTGCAAGAGAACATAAATAAAGGCTTTGTTGCAGGGTTCCTGCAGGGGGGTCAAAAATGGTGGTGACTCCATGCTCCATACGGGGTGAAAATGAAAAAGAAGAACCACACAACTTACACATTACAAATATTCAATCAATCAGTCAATCAATCAATTAATACACTTTAGCTCCCCACGCCGTCAACAAACAAGTGCCAAATCCTCCTGTCACGTGCGATCAGCTCGTTCTGTACACGTTTTCCTCATCATTTTCACTTCTGTCTCCAGTTCTCTTCTACGTGTATTTTCCGGTCTACCTCTGCCTCTCCTTTCCCTGGGGATTACAGAATAAGGACTGTTTTGTAATGCTATCAACAGGTTTCTTCAATGTGTGTCCTATCCGTCGCCGGAGACACACTCTATCGTATTTCTTTTATACACTTGTGGACAGGGGATGTTTATTTATAAACGAGTAAGTATACTCGTCAAAACAATGAGAGAGGACGAAGTGATTACCAGTGTCTTAACCTTTCGGATTCTGCCGCACGTTTAGAGGACTGAGGATCTTGCCCGCAACAACCTGTTAATTCCACATATTTATAAAGTTTTGAAGAAAAAAAAAGAAATTGATTTTTGCCCGCTTCTATTCAATTATTTAATATATAGTTAAAGCTGCAGAACAAAAATAATTTTTCAGTGTCGTAAATCCCCCCTTCCCCCGCTTCTTGAATGAAACAGTGAAACCATAAAAAACGTAATAAAAAGTACATGTGAATATAAGATACTGTTAATACATCTTCCAATTATTATTTTATTTTTATTATTATTATTTTGTGGGGGAAGGGACCGGAGTGGCCAACAGGTATGGCGTCCACCTTTAATTCTAAAGGTAGCGGGTTCGCTCTCAGTACAGGGAATATAATTGATAGACATTTTTTTCGGAAGCAGTGGTTCCTAATGATGTCGTACTACATCCTGATCTTCTGGGTAGTTAGATCGGATGCCTAGACTTCTCGGATAAGCGTGAAAAGGTAAGAGGTCCCGCGTGCAAGTTGCGCACGTTGAAAATCCCTCGGCAGTAAGAAATCGTAAAGAGTGGGCTATACGACCGCTGCCTTGGCAACATTTAAAATATTAGGAAACCTTCCCACTACACCAAAATTTATAGACTGTGTAATTCCTGTGCACACACATTGGGATCCTCTCTGGTGCTTTGGGGTTCGTGCACTGTGCTGAGTTCCTCCTAGTGTGATCTAAGGAAAGAGATGTGATCACTGATGGAGTTGTCCGTGTGCAATGAAGATGGTCCTTAAAACATAACCAAACAAATCCATCGCCAACGTCTTCTTCTCATCTCGTTTTTAATTGTTTTGTGGTATGATTGTTTCCTTTGGAATGCGAGGGACCAAAATTGCGGGAGGCTAAGATTTAAATTATTTTCAAAACTTTAATTATGTCCCTTGAAAAAAAAATAGAGGCAAAACTTTAATTTCTTTTCCACAACTTTACAAAATTTATAAGCTAACTTCGTTCAGAATCAGTACAATGAGAACCGAGCAAGATATTCAATCTTCTAAACGTGCTGCAGGTGCTGAATAGGATAAAACCTTGGTTTGTCACTTCTTCCCTCGTCAGTGTTTTGATGTCTATACTTCCACGTGTTCTATCTTAAGACACATTATATTGTGAGTTTTGACGTCAGCTTAAAACTACATTCTGCAACTGGAACAAGAAAAGTACTTCTTTAGAGTCCGGTAGTCTTAGATTTGACAGATAGGAAGGATCAAATAACATAGGAGTTCTTATCGTAAGTCCACGAGGGTGGTGATTATGCTAATATTTGAACGATTTCTTGATCTACTAGTGTGAAAAATGCTGGCTTTTACAATAGCAAAGAAGCCCAATCTAAAGGTCGTGTTGATTTGCGTTTGTAATGTCCGAAATTGTATACCTCTTGCCATTGTAGTGATAGCAAAAACGGAGTAGGCTGCCCTCACTTCCTTCAGTGAGGCAAACGCTACATTAATGTGAATTTTTGTTTTCTCACCAGAGATAGTGAAATTTGTGAAAATTCGAGATAAAAGATGGAAAACATGCTTCGAATTCTTGAAGAAAACCAGCACAGCTTCACCCCTACCCATAAAAATCACAGCCACTGGTGAGTTGCGAGGCCGTTTTACTAAACAATTTAATCAAAGCCTCAGTTGTGGGACTGTTGACGATAATTATGTTACAAGCCCAGCATACAAATGTGCGGTCTTATTTTGATTTTATCAACACCTCGTGTCAGTTTTGCATAAAAACAGAAATGATAACATTAAGTTAAGGTAGCCTCGTACCAGATACTGCCGTTGAGGAGTGAAGCTTCAATAACTTTACCTATACTAGGTCTCAGCTTTATTAGGTAGGGTGACTGCTTCACATTCCTCACTGCCTTTGCCTTCGCTAACACATGAACAGTCAGCTATTAGTTTTCACAGCTGGGTGGACCGGAGCGTGATACTACCATGGTTTAGAACCTGATAACTGTATCTCGAAAAGAAAGCTCTCTAACCACTCTAGCAGTCGTCCTTCACATATAATTACATTGCGCTCGCGCGCACGAGCGTGTGTGTGTATATGTGTGTGTGTGCGCGCGTGCGTGCGTAAGTGTGTGTGAGTGTGAGAGTGTGAGTGTGTGTGTGTGTGCGTGCGTGTGTGCGTGCGTGCGTGCGTGCACGTGTGTGTGTGTGTGTGTGTGTGTGTGTGTGTGTGTGTGTGTGTGTGTGTGTGTGTGTGTGTGTGTGTGTGTGTGTGTGTGTGTGTGTGTGTGTGTGTGTGTGTGTGTGTGTGTGTGTGTGTGTGTGTGTGTGTGTGTGTGTGTGTGTGTGTGTGTGTGTGTGTGTGTGTGTGTGTGTGTGTGTGTGTGTGTGTGTGTGTGTGTGTGTGTGTGTGTAGATAATATGTGATACTCAGAACAGAAGCAAAAAACAAGGTGCTAGCAATTAAACACAAATCCCGGTAAGAATTTGGAGAAAAGCTAGGAAAAGACGCGCAAGAAAACCAGAATTTGTTCTCCAAGACCCTCAAGAACATGAGGAAGGAAAAACAGTGCCCTCTTAAATGTATAAATGACAAGCAAGGCAAATTGCTTACTGCCCCAAAGGAAGTAATGGAAAGATGGAAAGAATATTTCTCAAAACACCTTGATGGTGAGCAAGATCAAACATCAGAAATGATAACCACTAGCACAGAAGAGGAAACCAATGGTGGCGAAGATGGCAACAAGATGGAAGAGCTGAAGGCGGCACTGGAGAAAATCAAGATGGGCAAAACAGTAGGGCATGATGGTATAACACCAGAAATGGTTAAGTACATGGGAGCAGCATGCGACCTATTACTCCAGTGGATCCTACAGGCAGCTTGGTACAACAAGACCATACTAAAAGATTCGGAGATTGCCATCATAACACCCCATGTCAAAAAGGGTGACAACCGACAATGTGGAAATTATAGAAGCATATTCCTTCTCAGTGTCCCGGTAAAATCTACACTAGAATCCTGGAGCAGAGACTCAGACGCCTAGCTGAGCCACAAATGGATGAGGTTCAATGTCTGCAGAATGTGGGAAAGACCGGCGACCGCTGCAGGTATAGGAGGCTAAGAGCCAGGGATCCAGACCTCCAGGACGACCCAGAGTCCGCTGAGAGGACAATATTAGACAATCTCTGAAGTACCGAGGACTAGAATGGAACCAGGCCAGGAGAAATAAAAATTTTAAAAATATGGATTGGTTTTTCAATCACCCTGCAGTTTTAAGCACCCGCCCTTTTTTACGTCCCGTTGCGAAACTTAACAAATTATCTCCCATTCAGAGTTCAGTCAATATCTCACTC
Organism: Oreohelix idahoensis; assembly: GCA_024509875.1. Taxonomy (NCBI): domain Eukaryota; kingdom Metazoa; phylum Mollusca; class Gastropoda; order Stylommatophora; family Oreohelicidae; genus Oreohelix; species Oreohelix idahoensis. Next base: position 20,393 of record JAMPIV010022169.1, on the reverse strand, counting down.
GATCTTGCAAGTCTATATAGTTTCCTTCTGCTAGACTGCCGTCTGGAAACACCAAGCACATTCTAACGGCACCACTAAAGACGTCATAAACCATAGCTAACCTTATTCTATTCTTCGAGACTATTTGTTCCTACAATGTCCCCTTTCTGTAATCATTAAACTCTACTTCACGGTTCCCTCCTAGTCGTGTTTAAAAAATTCTGGCGTAAAATAAAGAGGTTCGTCTGCATTAACTGCAATCATAATGTAAGCTTTATGAAGAAGTTTGGAAGACACCATAATAGCAGCCTTAAATCAGGAGAAGTATGTTGAGCAGAATTTTCCGCACCATAAAATGTATCCCGATGAGATGTTCAGTCTTACGAGCAGCGGAACAAACGCATCATCTCCCGAGCACTTGAACGAACTCACAAAAAACAAATATGGGAGCAATTTGTTATGACACCAGTGACTAATTTATGAGCCCTTTTAAAACTGTTCACTTTCTCATCCTAGTTATTTTAGGGTGCTACTACAGAAATACACACCTGAAACAAAATCCTCACATTGTCTTTAGTCTGTCTACCAGCCAGGTAAATCATGAGCGCTGCCAACAGATGCATGCCGGGGGAAGAAAATGCTAAAAATTCACCAAAACCAGGTGTGGCTGTGTGGGTAGCGGTGTTGTAATGTCAGAAAGTTTATCATCATAATTTTTATCTTTACAATGCTGTATGTAGTTGTAAACAAATATATATAAATATATTGGGCTGGGATTTATTTTTTAAAAGCTTAATCGATTTATCGAATTTCTGTAATCGAATATTAATCAGTCAATTTCGAACAATGTTATTAATTATACAATATCGTAAATAGCATTTTTGTTTAATCATTAAGGACTTTATTTATTTTATTGTTATCAGGCAACATCGTCTTGAAAATTTAATGAAAACACTGAAACGTTACAATCAAACAATTGATTGTTATTGACCATACTAGCCAAATTCAATATTACAAACCTCTGACAGCAAATGCTCTTGTATTTAAGCAAAACCCAAAAACAATGCTAAACATGTATTAATCGATTAAACTTTGATTTATCAATTAAGCCAAAAAAAAAATGTTGAACCCATTAATCGAATAATTAATCGTTAACGGACCCTGCAAGTTCAAGTCTGTTATCATGTTCTGCATTTATTCTCATTATTCTTGTCTTTTCATTGTGTATTTTCAGACCCAATTTCTGTGCCCTCTCATCGAGTGTTATCATTTTGTCCTGCATCTGATTACGGTTATGGGACAGAAGAGCCAAGTCATCAGCAAAATCTAGATCATTGAACTGTTTAGTTAGATTCCACTGGATTCCATTTATGCTGTGTCGTCAATGTTTTCATAACCCAGTATATTTCTAGTAAGAAAACAAATGGAGACAAAAGCCATCCATGTCACACTCCCGTTTTTATCTCAAATTGTTCTGTAAGTTGTCCTTCATGAAGAACTCTACATGTCATGTTTCATAGTTTTTATTTTTGAATATTAAATAATAATAATAATAATAATAACACCCCTACGGGTGACCTGATTCTTTGGAAAACTTAGCGATTAATCATCATCATCATCAGTTGCCATCTCCACAACGGAGGTTGGCTGTAATGGATCTCCAACGTCTTCTGTCTCTTGTCTTGGTGGTACACTCTGATAGACTCTTTCCCGTCCATCTCTTGATGTTATCTTCCCACTTATAGCGCTGTCTTCCCCTTGCACGTTTACCTTCAACTCTCCCTTCTGTTATGGTCTTCTGCAAGGTGTTATGCCTTTTTATGTGGCCAAAGTATTTTAGCTGCCGAACTTTGACCTCTCTCATTAGTTCTCTTTTCATACCTAGATTTTCTAGGACCTCCTTATTTGTTTTCATCTCTTTCCATGAGATACGCCCCATTCTTCTATATATCCACATTTCAAGAGCCTCAATTCTTTCTTCCAAATGCTTATTCATCGTCCATGTTTCTGCACCATACAGAAATGCAGAATATATATTAAAATGTTTTATCGCTGTTTTTATTGCTTTTGTTTGCAGTGAAAAGGTGATCGTGTAATCTGGGGAACTGTAGTCCAAGTCAACACACCCATTTCACAACCAGCAATCCAAATACTGTTACGTTTAACAGCAGTCACTCTGTGGAAAAATGGCAGATGCTTCTGTCACAGAGAGTTTTATGATCAATAAATTTTCTCTATTCTCTTCTTTTTCTACCCGTGTCCTTTACTTTATTATCGCTCTTTTATCCTTTTCCTGTATTTTTCGCATTCGTTCGTTTGCGAAAAATATTTTCTTTCCAATTCTCACTTTACCGTTTTTCTTTCTCATACTGATACGCATTCTATTACGTAGATGTCAGTCAGACGAGAAACTGTAAATATTCATCTATCTCAGACATAGGAGCAGATTTTTGGCTAGCATTTTCACCTGACACGAACGTTTCTCCGGCGTGAGGTGTGATAACTGACACTCATGCAGCGCTCTGGAATGAGACATATAGTCTGGGTTTTTCCATGACACTCACGCTCTACGGTTAAGTTTCTCAACGTAAGGTGTGAAGACGCACGTTTGGCAGTTTATGGTAGACGTCTAAGTTAACGTAAGTGTTAATGAGAAGGGGAGAGATCGGCGCTGTTTCGTTTTGCGAAATAACGTGGGATCTTTGTCTGGGTTTCATATATCTACACCAGTACTTGATTTCACTCATTCTCCAAGTTGCAGTAGACGTGGTCACTTCGTTCTAGATACTTAATTATAAGTGAAACTCTTAGTTTCGTTGTGAGACCGTAGTTCTGTCTGGAGGTAACTTTATAATATATTAAATATCTAGTATTATTTGTGAGTGATTAAGTGTTAAATCGCCTATTTTAGTTTCCTAGTTTCTTTTGTGCAGAGTGATGGTTTATAAGTCTGTTATATTCTCTAGCTGACGTGTTTCAGTGGAAAAGCAGAATAAATTATAATTTCTAGCTTAAAATCATGTAGCTATAATGAATTTATTTAACTGCTAAATAATCAGACGAGAGAATTTTTTTAAACTAAACTCATAACTGCACTGCTACATCTTGAGTATTGACGGAATACGTATGTATTCCTAATTCATGATAATTTATTTATGAATATAACTTATTTCACGGGAGTGTTAAATGTGAAGTTTATAATGTAAGTTATAAACGAGTACATAGTATGTATAAATATTTCATTTGTTGTTTTCTTACATTCAGTGAATACTGGGGTGACCCAACTTTGCCAGCGTTAAGTACAGAGTAAATATCTGTGAAGAACAAAAACATTATTTCCATAAAGACTTGGTCCATAACCTTTACTAGAACTTTAAATATTTTAAAGAAGTAACGGGCCCATCGAGCCTGATTTGATTCTTCCAGAGAAAAACCTCAAGTACATTTTAGCCCATGCGGCAAGTAACATATTAACGTCAGTAACACTCCGACACTGTTGACAAGTGGTGTGGTGACCAAATAAAGTCCTAACCTGAAAGAAGACACCGATCTGACATTCCTCATTTCTAGAAACCTAAGCTATTGACACTGTGCTCGCTGTTAACGTAAGTGCCTGGACAATTTTAATGTGACTTAAACAGACATCCGAAAAATAAGAACACCCAAGGAATCGTTCCCTGAAGCAGAGAATTCAACCCGTCTTTTTGGAACCGGGGATTTCTTGGTCAAAGACTGCCATTGACGATTCTGTATGTGAATGTCATAAAAAAATTATGTTTCCAGGTGCTGCTAACAAAGCTGTAAGTATGCAAGAGAGCACGTGGCCACGGCTGAGTGAATAGAGTGAATGCAGGTCTGAGTGTTTCTTTATTGTTGTATTTCTGGCACCCATTTTGCTGTCTTAACTCTCTTTATGAAAGTTTTTGTTGCTAATTTTATTTTCCCTTATGTGGCGTGGTGGGCGAGATGATGATTATATTGTGATATGTTTGATCACTCTCTTTTCACACCCGCACCGACCCGAACAACAATAAAACTCTTGATTCTAGAGGCAGGGGCTGTATTTATTTTTACAACCCATTCAGTGACTAAGCAAACATTAAACAAATAAACCAACGAACATAACAAAACAAAACACCCAACAGTGCTCGATTGCTAATCTGAAGAAGCAAACAAAGCAACGAATAGTTAAAATCATAGTTAAATAATGATACTCTCACCTGCCAAACAGTCCTTCCATGCCACCTGACACCCTCAACTATCACACACGCACACACTCATGCGTGTCGTCCAATGCAACTGGTAAGGGGTTGTGCATGAGGCTGGCAATCTCACCGTGTAACATCGGTTGCTACCAAAACCACTACTGCAAGAGCACACACTCAGCTATCCCACACACACACACACTCATGCATCTTGTCCAATGAGACTAGTATGGTGTTGTGCATGAGGCTGGCAATCTCATCATGTAACACAGATTGCTACCGAAACCACTACTGCAACAGCACACGCTCAGCTATCATACACACACACACTCATGCACGTTGTCCAATGCGACTAGTAAGGTGTTGTGCATGAGACTGGCAACCTCATCGTGTAACATCGGTTGCTCTCACAAACCATTCTTCACATTACAATAATTACATAATCAACTGGATATAAAATAATATTCTTCTATATGTACAACAAATACTCTCCTTAATGAGAATAAACCACCACCTCGCAACTGGTCCATCTCAATATTCATTACTGCATTCTGAACATGTCGTAAGTGACGACTGGTGCGCCTGGTAACAAGCGTGTCGTATATGACCCCTGATGAGATTGGGAACTCATCACATGAAACACATCGTTACAGAAACAACGCTCGTGATAGCATAGAAATGCTTCTTGTGGGCCTGTAATGGACACCAGCTGCATTGGTGTTTCCATGCTCCGCTGGGAGCAGCCAGAGAAACACATGTCTCAACCAAGGAGTGGCCTCGCGCTCTCCCGAAATCTAAATACATATTCACACCTCAAAGTAACCCACCAAAGATATACAGTAGAATCATCAATAAACGTGAAATACCAAAGAATACAATATAATTATTCTTGACTTAACAACTAGAACTAGTCATCACATAAAGGAAATTTACCACGAAAACTCTCTCTTCTATTACTGGGGAAAATTACATTTAACCTACTTTCACCCACGTGTCGATTCACGCGATATAAAACTGCGTAACATTAAGTGATAACTAAGAGTGTTAAATGCAGACTCCTTGGCGTCTTCTTTTACGCACGGTCATCAACACGTGGTCCTCCCGGTTGCCATCTTCCCAACTAGTTAATACTATCTAAATTCAAGTTTCTGATAACATTTCGTTCCAGTTTCATGTACAAAATACTTTCATACTATCTTCGCCTTTCTTGCCCGGTCTGATGACTGAAATAATCGCTCTTACAGCCGCAATCTGGACTTAGCATGCCTAATAAAACCTATCAAACATTATTTTCACTCATCTATCATTTCGAGACTAAATCATAATGCCCTAAAAAGACATTTCCTTTAGGAACACATCTATCTATTTATTTCACTAAACATTAAAACAGCCTCACGCTGAATATAACTTCAAAAGCTACAGGGAAATAATGGTAATTTCACTAGGAAATAATATAATCTGCTTTTAAATCAAACTCACGTGTCATGTCTTCGTTCCTCTTCTACCGACACAGGGCTAGCCGAACTTCGTTTCTTCTCTCTGGGCGGTTCTTGCAAAATCGGCCCGTCCGCCGGCCGCCATCTCTTTTATAAGCCCATGTCGAATCACTCAATTTACTGCGCGCTAGGCGTATTGATTTGGCCGCATACATAACACTCGCGATATTGCTCTAGAAGGCCCGAAAACAGAAATATACACAACTATTTCTAGAGCAAAAACACAATTCTACACCACAACTTAATTTTTAGGCATTATTATGGCCTAGTCATCAATCTTCTTCTTTATCTCGTCAGAATTTTTACATAGCAGCGTGCTGCGCGCACTTCTAAAATATGGGCGATAAATGTGCCACTCACAATGAAGGGGGAAGCTGGGGTGTCTTCCCGTGAAGGGGTAAGCCGGGTGTCTTTCCGGCCCTATCACACTTAGAATAGATCAGAGTATCAAGTCAGTCCATACCTTAAAAGGTGGAAATCAAAGACTTAATCATATGTATCTGTGACTCTCTGGGGCTATCACTTTCTTCTAACGGGACTGTGAGCTATACATCGAGGGGAAAGATCATACCAACAGGTCTATCATTCTTGTAGCATTCCTTGATTTTTTTTAATGACTATGTGTATATGTTTTTTTTGATGAAATTTTATATGTTGTGACGTTAGTTTACTATGATAATTAAACTACAACTAAACTTATTCCAGTGTGGCGGTCAGTTCGTTCCCATAATATCTGTATAATCATTGTTATAGTTTTCCCCACGTCTGTACGTCTAACTATCGTCTTGTATGTGCGGGCACGTGAGTGGATAGAGATATATATGTTATATATATATATATATATATATATATATATATATATATATATATATATGTGTGTTTGTGTTTAGACTGTCTGACTCCTATAAATCTGTCGTAGAAGATAGGCGAAAGAGAGAAGATTTCTCGATTTCAGAGACAGCCTCTATCACAGTCTACCATCTCACTCGTGGAAATCTATTTCTATTACTATATCTCACTGTGACTATCACTTATTCTAATCTATTCAGAAGGGACCAACCCAAGTCTTCATTCTCCTATCAAAAATCTACGACAGCTTCTATCTTAAGGAAGTCTTCATAAGATATTTCCGAAGTCAAGAAGAATGCTGCATTGGCAGGGCAATTGCTAACTTATATCGGTCCGTCGCCTTTTATGAAGAATTAAACAATTATGAATTTCAGCTCGTTCAAGCCCAAACCTTGATTTACTCAGTGGAATTCTTATTATTGTGGTATAGCTCTGTTTAGAGTGTATTTAGTAAATTGGCTGAAACAAACATGCAGTAAATTCAAAATGATTTAATCAACGTTAAATTTGTATATTTACAAATAACAGATTTAATAGTCATTTAGGTTTTTACAATGTTTTAAAGAAATGAATAATTATTTTTTTTTTAAAGTTTATCATCACTGTTTTGATGAGATAGAAATGTGTAAAGGAGGTCACTTGGCAGCTTCTATGTGTTATGTAGCTGTCAGTGACGGTTATGCTCCTTCTGATGGTTTGGTTCTTCGTAGACTGATCACGTTCAGATAGTACCCACAACTGGTACCACCAACAACTTTGGTAAAAGAATAGAAACAAAACGCTGTCCTGAGTATAGCGTTTTCCGACACATAGTTATGGGTCCCTTTCTCCTATTCCACCACCCCATCTATCTCAGAATTTACCCACGATGAGAATTAAGTTTAAACCCTCAAGAGAAAACTTTCTTTACATTTAAATTGAATAGATTTATATTTATTTTAAATTCAAATGAAAAGGTTAATATAGAATATGTTTACGTTAACATCTACACTGATCGAAAACTGTTGACAATATCGATTGAACATGTTTTCATTTATATCTGCACTGATTGAAAAGGTTGTAAACTTTCATTAATTTTAAAGTGATCATGTTTACACAGACATTTACACTGGTTTGAAAATGTAGATATTATAATTAGAATGTACATCATTTCTTTCATCTTTCCCACCCTTCTCCGTATGGAACTTGGGACTAATTATGGTTTTAGTTCTCTGTAAGAAACTAGCGATAAAGCAGTCACCAGCCATTGCAGTGGTGGTTCATGAAATCATCATTCTATAAGCTGAGGTTGCCAGCCTCAAATGACTTGGACATCCACTAGCAATTTTCCCATATTAATATTCACATGGCAATATATGCATATTAGTTCACATGTTAGTAATGAAAAATATAAAATGTAAAAAGTGCAATTTACGCCAATCTTGGCTCACAGACTGTTTGCTCAGAGAAGTAAGTTTAAGGCACTGGCAGATGCCCTTTTTCACGTGTCTTGGGGTTCGTAATGTTAGCACTAAACCATCTATGACTCGGTGTTTCAGTTTCCTCGGATGCCAGTCTTCCTTGTTAAAATGGTTTTCTTGGGCTCTTTATGTCCTTCAAGATGTTCCACAAAGTCCGGTCTGATAAATAGAATTCTGAATTCTAACCCTGGCAGTCTGGTTTCGTCTTGGTAAGCGATCCTCACTGTGAATTTTCACAGTGTCTTAAAACTGTAAAAAGGTCAGGTTATATTGCCTGTCCTCCCCCGCATTTGTTTTGTTACGATGCCAAGAAAGCTCCAAACGTTTGAAACATACGTGTTTAGTGGGGTAATTTCAAAATGATTTCCGCTTGAAATAATATGCGTGATGCAAAAGGTCTCGTCTCCCATATAAGGAATGAAATCATCCAATCCTCTCTCGGCCATGTTTACAAACAACTTATTATTACTTTAATATAAAGTGATGTCTTTGTAACAAGGTGTGCCGGAAACGATGATGTCATGCATGTCTGTCCAAAATGTTTCGCACAGACGAGTAATCTCGTCATCTGTCGCTTGAGCACACACAATTCGTCTCTTTACCATTTTGACAAAGAATGCAACCTGGCATTTTGAGCGATTAAACAAATGCGCTGGGCGATTTTATTGCAACTCTGTAGCCTGATGTCGGGCACACCCGAAATTAACCAACATGGTCGTCGATTAATTATTATCTCAGCCGTTCCTTGCAAAGCAGGGAATAACGGATAACCAAACAAACAGGACGACTTATCACTGAGAAGAGTGTAAGAATGTTTGAAAATGCAAAATATCTGCTACATAGCAGAGAAAGAAAGAAGTGTCGACAATTGAAAAGCATGTAATTAAGTCAGTACAACAAATGTCACTGATTACTGCCGTATTGAAGCAGAGATCGAACCAATAATGTCACATTTACTATTGGCATTAATTGGGAGAGCAGGAATAGACTTTGACTGTCATTGGCAAATTCGTCGGAAGTACAATCTGGGATTTGAACTGAGAAATTGAAATATAATCTAGCGAAATAGGAGTCACAAATCAGACTGTATTGCCACGTCAAGATAGCAATTATCACAACCAAAGAGAATTGTAATTCAGGCACGCCATTGCCCTCGCGCTGTCCAAGCACATATTTTCCGAGTTTAATACCCAGAAGAATATTTGTGATTTCTAATCATTTTCTCTGAGTTACGCTGTGCACACTCAAGAATTAAATTATTCAGAGAGGCTGACATTGGTGGGTGGACAGCGAGACAATGCCCTTGTTAATTTGCAGCCCACAAATGTACCTAGCAGAAGCATTTGTTCTTTTTATTTTGTCTAAAGTTCGTGGAACGAAGCTATCAGACTGTTCATGGTACGAAGCTGCAAGATTAAATTTCGACGTCACTAGTTGTGAGTTAAGAGCAATGAATCAACACTAACCGCCTAAATTGGACACGTTGTGTGAAGAAGTGCCCTCATCACAAAAGAAGTGACAAAACCACGGCTGCAGGACTCACTTAGACCAGCTAAGTTTATTATAGAAACAGCAAAAGGACAACTGTTTTTTTAAACCCTTAAACAAAGTCTGAGTGAAGAGAATTTTATTTACATCTAAAATTCACCATCATTTCATCGCTATTTTAACCTGTTAAGACTAATTGATTATTAAATTTGTTACGTTATTTTAAAACTAGACAATCATAGTTTATTCAGTTATTATAAGTATGACAGCAAACGTATGAGCAAGACTCTTTAATATATATACATCTAGTACATATTTACATCTATAGAGCAAATACTTATAAAAGGAATTTCACTGGATTTATACCAGTTTGGGGCTTGAAGGGCTAAAACCATTGCTTAATTCTTCACAAAAGGCAACGGATCAGATATATGTTAATAGTGCTCTGCCCTATGCAGCATTGTTCTTGACTTATGAAACCATCGTGTGATTTCTCCATTGAGATAGAAGCGTCATTATCTTTCTATCTACAACTCTACCAAAAGTAATCTTGCGCGACGGTAGACACATTTGAAGACCCATATTAGATACTCTTGAGTGTTGGCCACTGGCGAACCACTACTGCATAGCTAAGGGGAGACAATCCGTGACAACCAAATGGCCGATCTGATGAAAAAGACAATGGGAAATTATTAAATTCCAGTTTCTGATTTTTGTAAATATCTGCAATTACTAAATTTATATTTTAATTATTAAAGTGTACTAATATACCTTTTATTAATTGCAGTTAATTGATTTTGTTAAAATTCCAGTAACAGTTCTAAATTTGTGTTCGTCTGTTCGATTAAAAATTATTTAATATTTTTAATCGGTGGGGATAATAAACGAGCTGCATTTTACACCCGCTGTTAATAGAGAGACCCTTGGAGCATAGTATAGTTCTACCGAGAAGGTGACGTACTACTTAGATTTATTTTACAGCTACAATCTAGCACTGTGCAGTTAACTACCTGACGTGTCCTGTACCATTCATACCACTAGTTCATCACCTTTCTTCTCCATTTCCTAGAACTATATATATATATATATATATATATATATATATATATATATATATATATATATATATATATATATATATATATATATATATATATATATATATATATATATATATATATATATATATATATATATATATATATATATATATATATATATATATTCTATCTAACTTCCATCTCGCCACAGAAATAAAATCTATTTTGAAATTATGTCTTGGTGTCAGTAGAGATGAAAAAAAATCTTTTTATCTGTCGGGGGTCAGTGTTGAATATATGTTTCCATCTGGTGCTTCAGACCGGGGTAATTTTCTGACGTAATAAAACTGAGTGTCCGAAATATTTGCAATCACCGTGGGAGGTACAAATGCCAGCCACATTGACATCTGACACTCCATATCGATCCCTGGGGATATTAAATTATGATGCTTTGATGGGGCCCTTTCCTTATTTTCAGAGTCGTGACGTCGCTCGCGAGCAGAATATTTCAAACAGGTTCTCAAAAACCAAAAAGAATTAAAAGGAAATTAGAGAATGTATTATGATTTGTCTCAGTGGCATATAAGCAACATTTTGATTCTCTAGTCTATCACCTGGTTGTAAACAATATGAGATTGTTCTTTATTGAAATGGTATGAATTGAGCTTTTGGGAGCTTATACATTTGTTTCTTGTGTTTATACTGTTATGTTGTTATAGTACACTGTATGGGGGTCGGAGTGGCTAAGAGGTTTGGCTTCCGCCTCGAATTCTAGGTGTACCAGGTTCGATTCCCAGTGGAGGGAACATAATTTATGGACATTTTTTTTCAGAACCAGTGGTCCTAGTGATGTCCCTCCCCCCCCCCCCCCCCTCGTCTCATGGGGTCAGTGAGTTCGGATGCCTAGTTTCTCGGATAAGGGTGAAAAAAAAACAGGAGGTCCTGTGTACAAGTTTCGCACGTTAAAAATGCCACGGCAGTTGGAAATCGTAAAGAAAAGGCCATAAGGCCGCTGCCCTGGCAAAATTTAAAAATTAGAAACCTACCCACCAAATATATTTATAAAATGTGCCATTCCTTTATACACACCGTGGGATTCTCACCAGTGCTACGGAGTTCGTGCACTGTACTGAGATCCTCCTTGTGTGATCTAAGGGAGGAGATCGGAGCACTGACGGAGTTGTCCGTGCGCAATGAAGAACCAAACCACTCTCACGGTTTGTGGTATTGGTATCACTAACAGTACACTGTCTACTTTTCGTTATCAAATTCTACCTCTGTACGTCTTCCTTCTGCATGATTTTGAAATCACATTAATTACTCTCCCACCTCATCCTTCTCTTCCTCTTTGTTTTCTTATTTCTTCTTCTACCTGTTCTTCTTCTCGACTACACCACCGTTGCCTTCATCATATTCTCAATAACATTATTCCTTAATTATAGTAGATACACTTACCTTCATACTTTTCTGTCTTCATAGTAATTGTATCATTTACTTGTTTCTTCTTCTCTCGTCATTGTCTGCTTAGTTTATTGTATTCTTTTTATATATTGTATATGTAATAGGGTGCGATCCCCACAAGAATAATTCATTTCATGGGAAGATTTGTGCCCTAGATACTTGTTGTCACAGTGGATTATCGAGGCCCGGGCGACTTCAGTTAGGAGCACGAACATACATACATATTCATCGTACTTGTCAACGATGAATATATGCATTACAGGAAGAAAACTGAAGAGAGGCCACATGTTAAGAAAATGTATTATTAATAACATTATACTGATAGTATAAAAATTATGACTTATTTCCCAAAAATAAAAACTTCACTTGCTTGCTGAAGTGTCGTAAGAGCTACTTTTGCTACTGTCTACTTTATAAATACTTTCCTGGCATTTGTGTCTCAAAACTTGTCTATAATTACAGAAAAAAATGCAATTAAAGTCTATAACATTGTTTAACAAGTATGAGAAACTACGAGCCAGGGATCCAGACCTCCAGGACGACCCAGAGTTCAGTGGGAGGGCAACTTTAGACAATCTCTGAAGGACCGAGGACTAGATTGTAACTAAGCCAGAAGGAAGACAGCCGACAGAATAGTATGGCGCTCCATCCTCCAAAACCTCTACACCTCACGGTAGAAGAGGAATGACTAAGTAAATAAGTTTAACATGGCCAGTTTAACATGGTCAGTTTAACATGGCCAGTTTAACATGGCCAGCCCAAATTAGACGTTTCCGTCCTAAACACTTGTTCCAGAAAAGGGCCACCAGTTTCCTACATTTCTTAATTGTGCGAAGAGGATGTCATTTAGATCATAAAGTCAATTTAATATGTGGTTTACCCACTCAGTGTACGGGTGCGTTTCTAAAACAGACAGTTCAACTTTTTTTTCTCTGTTGTGATATGGCAAGTAGGCCTAAAGCATACCGCGATGTTTTGTCAATTGAAACGAAAACAGAAATTATCAAGAGACTGTGTCTTCACTTGCGAGGAATTTTCAATGTTGGGAAAAGCTACCGTCTCTGACATCAGATACACAAGGATAAAATTATGAGTTTTGCATCGAAATTGGATAGTGAAAATGGGTCGAAGAAACGTAAAACCATGAGAAATGCGAAATATTTGAAATTGGAAGAGGCTTTGTATATATGGTGTCTGCAAAGAAGAAGCAAATTGGAACCTATCTCTGGCTCTCTATTGTGTGAAAAGTCACTTCAGTTCAACAGTCAGCTTGACGGTCCTCCTGACTTTAAGGCTAGCCAGGGATGGTTAAGAAACTTTAAATCTCGTCATGGCATACGAGAACTGGAGATTCAAGGGGAATCTTTATTTAGCGATGCAACTGCCGCTGAAAATTTTAAAGAAACATTCTTGGCTTTTTTGGAAGAAGAAGGTTATTCACTCGATGATGTGTATAATGCCGATGAGACTGGCTTATACTGGAAATCATTGCCTCAAAAATCACATGCATCTCAGCGCGAAGCAGCTGCCCCTGGGTTTAAAAAGTGCAAAGAGAGAGTAACAATTTTGGTAGCCGCGAATGCCAGTGGAAGTCATCGTTTACCGGTGCTAATGATCGGCAAAGCCAAAAAAACCACGTTGTTTAAAGAATGTGACATGTCTCCCATTGTGCTACAAAGCACAGAAGAGTGCTTGGATGAATAGTGAAATATTTCTTGATTGGTATACAAATCAGTTCATCCCAAATGTGAAGAGGTTGAGAGAACAAGAAAAGAAAACTGGAAAAGTAATTCTTCTACTGGACAATGCACCATCTCACCCAGAGACGGATACATTGAATGCAGTTGATGCAAATTTTAAAGTAATTTTTCTGCCTCCCAATGTAACAGCACTGATTCAACCAATGAATCAGGGTGTTATAGCAAAGCTTAAAAAGATGTACAAGAAGGAAGTCCTGCGTCGTTTATTGTTGGCTGAAGATGAAGAGAGTGTGGTGGCGTTTTCTAAAAAGCTTAATCTCAAAGACTGCTGCTATATGTTAGCTGATGCTTGGACCACCCTGTCACAAGATAATCTCAACAAGGCTAGGAATAGATTGCTTGGGAAAAAAGGAGGAAATGAAACTACTGCAGTGGACACAAATGATGATTGTATAAATGAAGTTGTGGAACTGTTTCAATGCCCGGATTTTCGGACTGTGACAAAGATGATGCACACATGTGGCTAGAAGATGATAATGATTCTGGTTTTCAGTTTTTGAATGACGAAGAAATTTTGTCTTTTGTGCAAAAAGAAAACCAAATACATGTAGTGACCGATGACGAAGACTCCTCAGAAGTACATGATGTACTTGTAGATTATGAAGAAAACCCAAAACGTCGACCAAGTCCTGAAGAGGCCTTTATAGCACTAGAAACAGCGATGGCTTGGTACGAGCAAGAAGATGACAGCTGTCCTACACAGCTTCTGCTGTTGAAGAGAATGCGGGACTTAGCAGCCAAAAGGAGACTATCCAGTTTGGTGCAAAAGAGGATTCCTCATTATTTTAAATAGTGGGCTACATCTGTGCAAGTACATGTATACGTAAGTTGCGCCTGGTTTTGAATCGTTTGTAATGTTATTTTGAAAACATTTCTCTTTCTTAAAAAAAAAAAAAATTAATACAAGTAGTACATGCACTGCAGTGTAATGAAAGATTTTGGTGATACAGTGATCTAATACAGTGTGGGTATTATTATTACAGTACAAGTAAATATGTTTTATAGTGTATTTTCCTTGTGATGGTTAATTATTTTTAGAAATATGTGTACATGTACTCGATACATTATGTAATCCAATTATCCGAACATTTGATTATCCGAACGATGCTCGGTCCCATGGGGTTCGGATAAATGGAGTTCTACTGTACATTTTTGGAAAAAAATTGAAGAAAGTAAAAGTTGGCCTGCAAATTAATGTGAAATTTGTGGAATTGCTTTAAAATGATGAAATAATTAGTTCAATACGCCGATGTTGCTGATTTTGTTTTTCTGAAACGTTTAAATTGCTGATTGCAGATCTTCAATGCTTATTTCTTTGTAAAGACTAAATATCCCACAGCAAGCACAGATTTGTTGCAATGAATCTATCAAGATATTTTAAGATCTGCCGTGACAGAATCATTAACACAGATTACATTTGTTATTTGTTAATCAGAATCGACCTCGCTGCACTAAGGGCAAACCCATAGGTGCTCAGTCTCCCTCAGCAAATGTCGAAGAGTATGAATGCTAATTGTACCCGTAGCACGCTGGTTATACATACGACGGATGCATCCTCTCTCACGTCCATCTCTGCTAGTCTCACGTTTGATGCCAAACTCCAACAGCCCTGTTGAATACATTGAAACTATAATGGTTTCCAACATCTGTTTCTTCTAGGAGAATCTCCAGAGTTGGCAGCTGTATTGTCGTACTTTAGATAAAGTAGTGAAGTGAGGTAGAAGACAAAAGATAACATTAAGAGAGGGGGGTTGGCATATTTACTGTACCCAGGTTAAAGTTGGCGTCATCGGCGAAAAGGTGGGCAAATAAATCTTGTAACAAATGCTAGAACTCAGAAAAATAGAACAAACACTTAGAGTGAAGAACACATGCGATTACTTACCAAAACGAAGTACAATATTCCTTGTCAGATATGATAAAATGAAGAAAAAAAAGTTTTTACAAGTCTGAGTCTTGACATGTAATCCTAAAATAACAGACGGACCTTGTGTAAAGGTTAAACGCAATGCGCGTAGCCAAAACTATGCAAAGCTCACATGAAACAAAAGAAAAAAAAAACTAATTAAAGAAGCAGATACACAGCAGTCACATTTGTCATTCAGCGGTTAAAAAAAAACCAAAACAAAGCAAAACTGTTACTAAGTCTTTTTAATCAACCATAAAGGTCATTGACACTGAATGTTACACATTAAATGTCACGTGACCTCTTCTTATGTCCAGTACTCTTGTTCATAAGACGGCAGGAAGTCTGCAGGCTTTTCATGTGCTTCATTCATCCTTGTTGTAGATCAATTATCACTCAATCAGTCAATCAAACAATCATTCTATCTATCTATCTATCTATCTATCTATCTATCTATCTATCTATCTATCTATCTATCTATCTATCTATCAGTCAATCAATCATTCTATCTATCTATCTATCTATCTATCTATCTATCTATCTATCTATCTATCTATCTATCTATCTATCTATCTATCTATCTATCTGTCTGTCTGGCCAAATTTAAAATTGCAACCACGGCGGAGTGGGTTCAAAACCCGGTGTAGGGGAAAAAAACAAACAGGCGCATGGCACTTAAGAGTTATGACAAAAGTGCACCCACCTTCCCACTACGCTCCAATTTGCAATGTAGATGATCAGATGTCACCTCATGTAATGTCCTGTATAGAGTTTCTCATTACTCTGGCCGTCATTAGTTGGGTGATTTGTGAGTCTGTAACTATTTTAACTTTCTTCTTGTCTTTCGCTCGTGGGCTGCAGGATTGTCATCTTATTAATTTCCTTAATTTATTATTTGTTTTATTGCTGCTAGCTGACATTGCACGGGTCAGTGCTGGTTGAGTTAACGTTTCAGGTATCTAGCAACTTTAGTATTTGAGTTATGAGCTTCTGATTGTTCCTGCCTGCTTTTTCATCAGCATTATTTGCTGTTTTATTGTTTCATTTGAATGTTCAGACTGTTTTTTTTCCTATACATTCTGCTGTTTACGGTAGTTCCAAGACAGATTGGTGGTGGGGGTCGTCATATTTTTCCAGTTGTTCCCGTTAATTTATTTCCATCAGATAATTTGTTCTTTTGTTAATAGAGTCAAAGATGCATTTATTATTTTTTTACTCAAATATAGTTAGTATCCAAATACTATATCCATTTTTTTTTTTCTCTGAGCATTCCAGTGTCAGCCTAATGATAATTTAAAATATTATAATGTGATCCATTGTACTAGATCCTCATTGTTTTTAGAGATTTGAGGTTTACAATGTTATCCAGTATTTAAATGATATCCCCAAGATATATATATATATATATATATATATATATATATATATATATATATATATATATATATATATATATATATATATATATATATATATATATATATATATATATATATATATATATATATATATATATATATATATATATATATATATATATATATATATATATATATTACTGGACAAAAGTAAACTGTCTAAACTGAATGGTGGCCCTTAACTTTTGTCCAGTAGTATATATACTTATATGACAAAATGAATTCGCCAATGTACTGTAAATGCTGAAAGGTTAAGACGTTAGCTTTAGTTCTTTCACGGTCATTATTTTGCCGGGTATATTTACTCTGGTACATGAATAAGAAGATTTTTTATAGAAGAATTTGCAATACCACTCGCTAAAACTGAAGATTAAAATAGGTGTCACGGGATTTTCTCCGTTTGCTTTGTAGTGATGGTCAAACAGTGACCAAATTCAGAGTTTCTTCTGACGGTCTTCAAAGGTGTCTTCCTTTCGCTCAACATTACTCATGGCAGAGATGTGAATTGAAGAATAGTGCTTTAATTCTAGGGAGTCTCGAAGGAATTTAAGAACTCAAGTACTACGGCTGAAAGATACAGGCCATTTAACTTTCTATCTTCCTTGACCTTCTACAAGGAGTAAGAATTTTGCTCGTTTTGATGAACCTCCAACTGATTTAACTCAGTAAAATATTACATAAAAAGCTCTCTTATAGGTATTTAAAATGACTCAGACATATGGGTGCAGTTCACTCAACTATAAATTTGTATATATACGATGTGGTGCATTACTTTCTGAACGCCCCTCGTATACACTTAACACATGTAAAAAGTAATTATATTTAACAATGTAAAATAAGTAAGAGTGGGGTGTTATAGGACTATGCCTTTAAACTTTCGTCACTGGTGATGATCTGGATATGTTTTTTGGAAAAATGTTATAAAGAAAAAAGAGTTCACTTGGCAGCTCTGAATGTGTACTTAGCTGCCTGCAAGATGTCGGTTGGTTTCTTCTCCATCCGATGTTTGTTCTATGCAGGTTGTAGACTGGTTCACTCTCGTCACTGGTCAAGTCTGGTGGCCGTAACACGTCCCTCGTAGAATCAAGGGGTTATTGCGAAGATGGTCCAGCGCCTGTTAAGACCCGTCTACTGTTGGTGTATAGCTTTGACTGAAGCCCACTTATACCACACACTTGTTCCACACACTAGTACATCCAAATGGTACCATCGACTAGTATCATGACATAAGAGAGAAACAAATACCCTGCTGACTATTCCTTACACGAAAATCAAGTGTGTCCCCCCCCCCTCCCTTTTTCATTCCACCATCGCATCTGCATCAGAACTTTACCCTCTCTGAGCATTAATGTTAATCCCAGTGAGCGGAAAACATCTATTGCATTTATATTGATCATTTTTACATTTAGATATGCAATGGTTGAAAAGGTTAATATAATGAGTATGTACATCGCTTCTGTCATCATCCACTCCCAGCTGCATATGGAACTTGGGACTACCTCTGCTTTTGGTTCCCTATGAGAAACCCGCATGAAGCAGTCACCAGCTCTTGCAGTGGTGGTTCATTAAACCATCAATCTATATGCTGAGGTTGCTAGCCTCGTATGACTTGGACATCCACTAGCAGTTTTCACATGTTATTAATGCAAAATATAGAATTATAAAACTTACAACCTACCTCTAATACTCGGGGAAGATACAGATTCCTGGCTCAGAGGAAAAGTTCAGGCAATTTGATTAAAATGCCTTTGATACGTGGTATGGGGTGTTAATTTAAAATAGACTCCCAGTGTGACATAGTGTGCAGGTTCCTAGGAATCCGGGCTTTCCGTATTAATAAAAGTAGATTTGTCTGTTGTGTACATCCACAAGAGATGCCCAAAAGGTCTCAACAGAGGTTAGATTATAAGGCGACTGTTATGATTAAAACTCATAACATATCGGTCGATATTAATAGGGCTCGATTGTGGACCATGTTTGTTGATGTACGGTTTCCTGGGTTACCCGGAAGTACGTCACTGTTGTTTGGGGCAGGTTAGCAAAAGCCAGCCGGTCTCACTTAGCAGAAGTGAAAGATCCTTCTAAGTCTTTTCTGTGTGTTCCAAGGTGGACGGACGTATATGTGTCGAGCTCCTATATGTTTGAATTTCTACAGATTCCAGACGTGTTCTACGTCTAGATCACCCATATACCTCATTGGGTCGATGCTAGTTATTTGTGTATATGGAATTCTGTATATTGATACAAGTGAGTTATGAACTAATTAATAAATCTGCATGACTATGTCGGAGACATGTGTTCTGTAGCAGACAGTCTAGCGACGCTAGAGACGGACTTATGAATGCCATTTATATGAGCATAATTATTCATGAAATATTTGGTGCTTCAACTCGTCATTAAATATGTTGTAGAAACGTCCTAACTGGCTTTGACAGCATCTTCAATATAAAAGTTTACAAGTGTGTCTGAGGACTGGATGACTATATATTTTATCGCCACTGGTGCCTGAAGTAGGCTGTTATTTGCAGGTGAACCCACAAGTCTTATCGTTCATCTACAATGCTCAATTATTATAAAGCAATCATTCTATCTATCTATCTATCTATCTATCTATCTATCTATCTATCTATCTATCTATCTATCTATCTATCTATCTATCTATCTATCTATCTATCTATCTATCTATCTATCTATCTATCTATCTATCTATCTATCTATCTATCTATCTATCTATCTATCTATCTATCTATCTATCTATCTATCTATCTGTCTGGCCAAATTTAAAATTGCAACCACGGCGGAGTGGGTTCAAAACCCGGTGTAGGGGAAAAAAACAAACAGGCGCATGGCACTTAAGAGTTATGACAAAAGTGCACCCACCTTCCCACTACGCTCCAATTTGCAATGTAGATGACCTGTCGTGCAAAAGCGACATTCGGCTCACGCATCCAGATTGCTCTTACATGACAAAGCTCCAATCAGAAATGTTGTTTTTATAACATCTCAAGTGCCACACCAGTAGCATGCAATTTGCGTATATTTTGGTAGGGGTATATTCCCACCAACATCTAATGTAAAATTCCTGCGTGACGCACATAAATGTGATGATTACAAGCCACTTCCCATATAAGGTATGTCATCTTCCGTTTATTATCGCGCAAGTTTACACACATAAGTTCATAATCTATCCCAGATAATCTTTTTCCAGATGGATACTTACCGTAACCATCGCCTACCCCAAGTCTGCGCGGAAATGGTTAGTCATTTACATAGTCCAGTCAACACTATCAACAACCTGGTCCGATAGAAACTATTTTCAGTGATAAGATAT
>JAMPIV010022168.1:0-217779 GCA_024509875.1 Oreohelix idahoensis | reverse complement strand
GGAGGGGTGTGGTGAATATAAAGGGGGTAGGAAAGAAGAGGGATGAGTTATGTGTGAAGAGGTAATAGGAGGAAAAGGGTAGTATGGAGGATTGTGGAAGGTGGGAAAGGGGGTGGATATAGGTTTGATAGTGTTGGGTTGTGGATTAGATGGATGTGGATTGAGGGGGGTTAAGGGTGTTGTTGAGGGTATTTTTGATTGTAATAAGGGTAATGTTGTGATGTTTTTTTTATGTTTTGTGATGTGAAAATTTGATTTATTATATGGTATGTTTGGAGGTTGGGGTTTTGATAGCCTTCTTAATGTGTCAAGAGCTGCCTTGCTGTTACCTTTTATTAGCCCCGTATTAATGGACTCACATTGATCAGCTACCCATTTTTCTTTGGCCTGTTTCATTTTCTTTCTAATATTTTTATTCACCATACTGTATTGCCATGCTGCTTGAGAAACCTCTTTCTTAACCTTTTTCATTTCCCGCCGTGTATCACATAACTTCAGAATGTCATCTGTAACCCATGGTTTGTTTATTTTCTTTCTTTTACCAAGTATTTCTGTCGCTGATTCAAACTTAACTAATGTTCTGCAAACTGTTTGTCCGTTAGCATTCTTCTTTAGTATTCTTCTCGTCCTCTTGCATGCAGATTTGATGTCACTGCCTGACGTCTTGTGATGTACATGGAGAATATTATTTTTATCATTATTAATTTTCTTATTTTAGCTCCTTACGGAGCATAGGAGAAACCTTTTGCAACAGTGTCGGTCTGTTTCCACTTTTGTCATGTCCGGTTTTCCATTGGTTTGGTTTTCTGCTACGTTTATCTTCAGGATTTTTATTTTGTCCTGCAATCTATCTGAGGGGGTTTTAAGAAATACTTAGCGAAAATTTTAGTTTTTTTTGTCCTGTAGCTTAGCCCCCATTATGTTAGCTTCGAGTTTTGTAATTGTTGTGCTCACAACTCATGAAGATAGAAGATAGAAAGAAAACAAAAAACTAACAAATTAATCGAATCTCGAAAACGAAGGAACACAAGTGGTGCGGTCTGGGACATAAGCTGTGACTAATACATACCAATGCGTTCCTGTCTTTTGCCATCCCGATTTATCCAAGGTCTTTCCATATCCTTTTTTTAAAACCCTGTCACGTCTGTCTCCAGGTGGGTTTCTATTATTTCTATGATTTTAATTTTTAGATCTACTTCTATCGCTTTTTACAATTGAGAATTCCAGAACAGATACTTCCCCCTTAGATACTACCATCAGCTAAGTATTTCCAGTGTGTGTCCTATCTAATCGCCAGTGCCTTGTCCTGACACCACCCTGTTCATTAGGTTTTGGCCTGGGGGAGGATAATTTTTTACCTTAATTTTAACATTTCGGTCTTGCCAATAACGATTTCAATCCCCCATTCAATGCAAGCACCAATTTATAAAACGTCAGTACATTCTAGTTGTGATTTTTATTTTCTTTTTCCTCCTTGTTTCAGAGCCCTACAGTAGTACTGACTTTTGACATTTTGATTTTATATAATTTTCTTTTTTAACATCAGGTCACAAATTCTTTGGAGCCGCGGTAGCATAGTGGTTAGTGCACTGGCTTCCAAGCTCAGTGGTCTATGGTTCGATACCCCAGATGAGGTGGGATTTTTTTAGGCCGCAAACGGCTCCTGGGTCGACCCAGCCCCAAATGGGTACCACAGCAACTATGGGAAGGTTAAGCCGGCTGGCATGATGCTGACTACATCACCCCTAGTGTGCCGATGGTCAAGAAAATATGGGCCTAGCACCCCATACATATTCCCAATATGCCTCAATGGGCGTGTTACGGGATCCTTTTTTACCTTCCTCACAATGTCTTTAATATTTGGGCATGCGCCTTAATATAACTGACGCACCTTGTGCCTAGGTTGGAAGAATCACGCTTTGCCAAAACGAGGCAAAATTCTGAATAAAAAAAAAAAATGAACTAATTTGCGTAATATGTGATTGACTTTATGGTTTTATTTAGGGCAGTTAAGACTTATAGTTAGGTTACTGGTGAGCATTTGGTGCCTCAGTGCCAAACACATACAAACATATTTATTTATTCTTCAAACGTTCAAACAACACGACAAGGCATTGTAATATGGCAAAACACTTTTATGTTTAACAACAAAGTGTAGCTCACAAAAAAAAACTAGGGCTGGGCTGGGATTGATTAAAAAAATGTTAATCGATTCATTGAATCGATAATTCTTTAATCGACGATTAATCAAAAAATGTGAAGAAAAAAAAAATCATACATTACATTTTTTGTGTGTGTGGAAATCACTAACGATTTTATTTATTTTTTTTTTCATTTTCTTGTTATAAGGCATCATCCTGAAAATAAAATGAAAATACTGAAACGTTTACAACCAAATTTATTATTATTAATCATACTTGCCAAGTTCCATATTAACAAACCTCTAACATAGCAAATGCTCTCGAACTTAAGCAAAAAAAATAAAAAAATAAAAAAATAAATAAACATTGTGTTAAGTCCTTTTTCGCGTGGGAGTAAAGTGTTTGGGGTTCTCACGTGCGGGTCTAGTTTTTTTTATAGACACGCTTGTGAGCACATCTAAAATTATGAGATGGGTAATTATTTGCGTGCCTTCGTGCACTATATTTGAACAAAATAGCGCAACAGGGTATGTTTTCTTTAAAAGAAAAAGTTTAAATAGACACGATAAGTGAATCACGAAGTTTGGGAGACAAATAGGTGAGCTGAGACAAATAGGTGAGCTGATCTCACATGTCAATCCTTTAGTTCGCGCTTCAGTGAAAATGTACTGGGTTGAAACGAGAAAAACTATAATCTCTCGACAAACAGTATTTGGCAGGGCTTCGGCACGGTTGGTTATGGCGTGCCGCTAGTGTGTCCAGGGTTTTTTGCTGAGCATTGTATGATTGGAAACACATTGTACCTTCATGGAATACATCATATATATTATTATTATTCAAATGTTCGTAATGAAACAACTAGGAATATAAGAACTCATCACCGTAGAGCTTCCACCGTCCTTGAGATGACGGGGGTTAGTGAGTCCGGTCAAATTCGATATGGATTATTTGTATCAACGTGCATTTGTCTGCTATTATAGCCTTTGATGATTTACTGCCTATGACGTCGATGTTCCTGTCTTCAATAAACTGTGATTGATGTGCTACATGGTTCCAGCTTACTTCTCTCACCAGTTGGTCCATCTTATGACCCTGACATTACTGTTGTGCTGGTTGCATCACGTTAAACAAATCTAACGGACCCTAGACATTCGCTCAAATATAAAACAACTGTCGGCCACTACCAGTAAGCCCGACATTTTTGACATCAATATTACTAAGTGTGATGTATGAGGTCAGCTGTGAAGGCTCCTGAGATAAAATGTAGCTGTGAATTTTCAGAAGGCCTTTCTTGCTACCACTACGACCTCACACCTATCTTTTTTTTCTAATGAATGTGGCTACGTTAAAATCTAGGGTACTGAATGTAATGTGTTGTATTGACATATACAAACACACACACACAGATATTAAATAATATAATATTATCAATAAAATTTAGAACACAATGAACTAAATTCAGCTGGTGAAATTTTTAGAAAGTAAATCTTTTTTAAATTTATTTGTTCTGAACCAAGGTTTTATTTTGGCCAGAACATATGAAAGATTTTAGAATTTATGAGTGAATGGCATGAATAAATGACATGATAAATAAAAGGTGTGTACGTATATAATTTTCACGAGTAGTTATTATTTCTACAGTTCATAGTTTTATTTTCCCTGGGAGAACGATGAATAGATGTGCTGTTGGGGTGGCTTCATCCCTCCCTGTCTAAGCCTACCAAGCATTGTCCATTTATGATGGAAGAAAATGGGATGTTTTAGTAGTAATTCACTTTGGGTGCTATGTCTATGAAGTTGGTGTAAATCCAGCAGACCAGCCTGCTTACGTAACTTTGAAAGAGTAGTTCTGGTGCTGGAATCTGGTGGCCCCACCTCTCCGTGCTTGGGGGCAATATATCGGGTGGCCCCACCTCTCCGGGCTTGGGGGCAATACAAGGCTGTTCTGCCGAGATGCGACACTGCACGGGTCCTCACTGTCAATTATTTACCCAGCATTTGACACCACCTTTTGGTGTCAACATAAAAAACTCACAGCTCTGAAATAAAGTATTGGTTTAGGTTCAGAACCTTACCTAAGGAGCCACTTCTACACGTAACAATTTACAATAACGCCATTTAGACAGGGTCAGATCTCTCTGACCATACAACACATCTTACCAAGTTGGTTTCCCATAGGATAAGTTCTCCCAGACTACATATTCAGAAATATGTTTATTAGCTTCTTGCCCTAGGATAGGATAGGTGATATGTTCCACTGATCTCAACACTTGATCTGTCCTTCCTAATCCTTGCTGGAGTTTATATATATTGTTTGTCCCTAGACCCTGAACTAGGGCGGGGGGTCTAGAGCAAATCCTTACTTGTTTGTAAGGCTAGATTTCGATATGGCAGTATCAAATCACTCGAAACATTAAACAATATTCAAAATATACAAAGAAATAATTTCAATCTTACCAGATTATGAATAAAGAACACAGAAATGCTAGCAAAACTCAGCTGAGCTGCTGGCTATAGTATGGCGTCCCTGAACTTATTTCTATTTACTTCATTTGAAATCACCACACTTAAAATTTACTGTGTCTATCACTGGACAACTATTGAGGAATGGCAAAAAAGCTCGTCTGAGCGCGGATAATATGATTGTCTGTGGCCAATCAATGCCTTGGTTTTTTTTAAATTCAAATTTCCTACACTAAAGTCATTTCAGTCATGCTTCAGTCAAGTATGGATTTTTATCTGTTAGTCCGTCCGTCTCTACTTGCGTTTTCACAAAAACGTACTTGGTTTTTGAACCAACCTATCCATCCCCTCTACAAATTTGCCTGAAAAGTTATTTTTAGCCACAGCTCCCACCAATGTCCCTTCTCTTTCATTCTAACTAGATTTGAACACTTGCGTCTCAAGGTCGCGATTTTTGTGCAAATTAGTGACATGTTTGATTCAATGCAGTCTTTCGCTGATGTGAACAACACAGTCTTTTGTCATTATCTTCATTATTATCTATCCGTCTGTATAAACAAAAGCATATTATTTCACTGCTCAGAATGGGCCATCCGGCCAGCTAATTTTTATATTCCTAACATTAATATTAAGAAAAAGTTACTTTTTAAATTTTGTAATATTTCAAGCATCTGCGTTTGCCGCTGAATTCAAATAAAAGGCTTGGTATCGCAAAAGCGTCCAATAAATGACTGTGGCGTATCATATCCAAGGTCCCTTCTGTCGATTTCCTTACTTTATGTCAACTTGGGGGAACGTGACTTTTTCCTTCCCCCCCCCCCCCCCCCCCCCCCCCCCCCCCCCCCCCCCCAATTGCGTCTCCTTAGCCTTGCTAGTCTCACGCAATTTTTCAGTCATATTTTTTCCTTTTGATCCGCCGTTCTCATCCCGTTCAAATGGTAACCGTTTTGATTTCCCGTCTAGCAAGTCAATTTTTATGGAGGGTAGTGACCCGCGGCGTGGGCGATCATGCCTTCTAGTAACTTACGCATTCTTTTTATCCCTATATTTTATCCTTTGGAGATATTTTTACGTTGTATCACTTGTTAATTTTATGACACATCTCCCCACTTGAAAACATGCCTACGGCAAGTTCTAAAACCAGTGATACACATAGATAAAATCTCTCCTCACGTCTGCCATTACTCTAATTTTGATCACAGGGGTGCCGACTGAGGAAATCTGCACCGACATTCAATTTGCCTGGGATATATTGGATACTAAACTGATAAGGTTGAAGCAATAAAGACCACCTCAGCAATCTTGCGTTTTCATGCTTAGCCTGAGATAAGAATACGAGAGGCTGATGATCCGTCTCGACCACAAAAGTCCTACCATACAGATAGATTTGAAACTTCTTTATTGCCCAGATTAACGCTAAACATTCTTTTTCGCTTGTGGAGTATCCTTGTTCCGCCTTATTCAATTTGCGGCTTGCATAAGCGACTGGTTTCAGTTCCCCATCAGGTGAAGATGATCTTTGCAACAAAGCCCCTCCGAGTCCTACATTACTTGCATCGGTTCTTAAGACAAAGTCCTGTGTCAAATCAGGCAGTTTGAGAATAGGCTTGCTAGTGAGTTTTTCCTTTAACTCTTGGAACGCTAGTTCACATTGTGCAGTCCAAATAATTTTATCTGGAAGTCCCTTGCGAGTCAGATCAGTCAGAGGAGCACAAATAGCGTTAAAATTTTTGATGTATTTCTGATAAAATCCGCATAACGACACGAATGATCGCACGTCCTTTTTTGTTTGTGGTCTAGGTGCTCTCTGCAGTTTTTCCAAGTTCTTAGGATCAGGGGTCATGTTACCCTGATATACAGTGTGTCCCAAGAATTCCAACTCTTTGCATCCAATACAACATTTTGTTGGCCTAGCAGTTAAGTTCGCCTCCCGAAGTCTATTAAATAACATCTCTAGAGCTTCAATGTGTTCTTCAAATGTCTCTGTGGCGACGAGAATATCATCCATGAAATTCGTGATACATGGGTTATTCAGGGGATCCAACAATTTGCGCATCATCCTTGAAAATACACTCGGAGCATTTTTCAGTCCGAATGGTAGCATATTGAATTCATAATGTCCATCCGAAGTGCTAAAAGCCAAATAAGGTCTCACTTCAGGCTTCACTGGGATCTGGTAATAGCCTTTACTAAGATCCACCTTTGAAAAGTATTTTGCCTTGTTCAGTCTGGCAAATAACTGTTTTGTGTCTGGTAATGGATCCACTTGTCCTTCTGTGACAGCATTCAGTTTCCTGTAATCTATGCACAGTCTGTGTTCCCCTGACGGTTTCCTCAACAAAACGACACTAGAACTAAAAGATGATTCACTGTGCGAAATAATCCCCTCCTTCCACAAATAATCTATTTCTTCCTTCAATGCCTTCTCCTTCGCGAACGGAATAGAATAGGCTCTCATACAGATTGGGTTTGAGTCTACCAGTTTCATGTCATACTGTAGCAAATTTGTATGGCCGGGTTTATCTGTTAATACATCTGTATGTTCCTCCAGAACCTGTTGAACTCTCTCCCTCTGGTTTTTAGTCAGGTGCTTACTGACTTTTACCTGTGCTGCTGTTTCACAAGGATGTAATGGGTATTCATGTGAGGTGAGTGGTTCCTTTTGCATCTGAGTTGCAATAGCCAAGGTCAATAAGGGGGTGCTTTCCTGGAGTGGTCTGTCCAGATACTTCTTTAATAAGTTTACATGATAAACTTTCTCCTTCCCCTTTTTGTCAATTTTATAGTTTGTTCTAGACACCTTCTCTAGAACCGTATATGGACCTTGCCAACCAATTTGTAATTTATTCTGGCTACCGGGTAGTAGAAGCAGCACCTTCTCTCCCACAGCTAGTTCTCGGTCCTTTGCCTTCCTATTAAAATATGCTGCATGTTTCTTCCTGGCTTGTTTCAAATTATCATTTGCCAGTTTCCATCCAGCTTTCAAACGAGTGGTCAGTTCGTTCACGTATTGATAAGATGTGGTAACAGTCTCTTCCGCCTTCTCATCTGTCCAGGTCCTTAATAAAGCTTCTAATGGACCTTTTATTGGCCTCCCAAATAGCAGAGTTGCGGGAGCCATCCCGGTTGAACTATGTGGTACCTCCCGATACGCAAACAATGCGGCGGGCAGGAATTGATCCCACAGATCCGGTTTTTCGTGTGCCAGCTTTCTCAGGATAGAAATGAGAGTCCCGTTGAACCTCTCTACCTGGCCGTTCCCTTGTGGATGGTACGGACTACAATGAAAGTGTCTGGCTTGAAATAGCTTAAAAACTTCTTCCGTTAGTTTCCCCTTGAACTGAGATCCATTATCCGTCAAGATTTGATGCGGGAATCCTAATCGGGTGAATATTGTAAGTAGTGCCTCTGCTACATGTTTTGAATCAATTGATGGCAGGGCTACCGCCTCTCCCCACATAGAACAAGTGTCCACCAGAGTAAGGATGTAACTGTTCCTCCTCTTGGTCCGAGTGAGAGGTCCCACAATATCCACTGCAACCCTCTCAAAAGGTGTTCCCACTATGGGCATTTCCCCTAGAGTTGCAGGAGCAGTCCAGTGCTTTGGAGCTACCCTTTGACATTCAGGGCAGGATTTGACATATCTTTTTATATCCTCCGTTATCCCTGGCCAGAAGTAATGACAAGCTATACGCTGTCCTGTGGCGCTGATCCCCATGTGACCACTGAAGGGAATCGCATGCCCGAGTTCCATCACTTTATCTCTATATGAAGTGGGAAGAACCAGCTGGTTGTGACCATTTGTTCCAGTTCCGGCCTTCCTGTATAATAGTTTGTTCTTCATGAAATATTCCCCCTTGCTCGGAGGTGTGTGGCATTTGGGCAATTTTTTAAAACAGGGCTTGAGTGTCCTATCCTCAGCCCTGCGCCTTTCTCATCTCCTCTGGATGAGCATTTATAGGTTCACCTTCTTCCTCCTTCTTCTGTGACCTGGTCTGCACTGTCGCCATGATCACAGGTTTCTCGGGATTCCCCAAGAAGACGTATCTACACCCCAATATCAGAGGGTAGATTGGTTCATCTATCACTGCTGCTCTGATTTCTCCTTCCACATAGCGAGTTTTCACCGTTATCCTTGCGATGGGAAGTGTCATGAGTGGTATGTCCTTAGTCGCCCCTTGTATTTCCACTGTTTCTGTGGTATACTGACTTGGGTCCACTAGGCTAGACTTCACAACTGAATCATAATCCAAACCTGTATCATAAAGGCACCTTATGGTGACCCCATTACAAATAACATCCTCACAAACTGGGGGGTGATAAGGTTCCTGTTGTCCATTAGGATTAACCTTTAATCTTTGCGTCCCCGACTTCATTGCAGCAATGTTTGAAGGTTTCCTTCTACAAAATTCGGTGTTATGGTTATCTTTCTTGCACCATTTACACCATCTTTTTCCTTGGTTCAACGGTTTTCTTTCATTGAACTTTTGGTCATTGAACTGTGAGTTTCTGTCGCGATAGTCATTTCTTGGCCGCTCAAAGTTTGTCCTACCTTTATTTCCCTGCTCTCTATTATCAAATTTATTAAATTGCTGTGGAGCTTTAAAATTGTCTATGTGCTTCTTTTTAGCACCACTTACCTCTGCCTGGGCTGCCTGATACCTCTCAGCGACATTTTAAACCTCTCCCAACTTCTCTGCACCTTGTTCCATGAGAAATTTTCTCATGTCTGGAGCCATGGACTCTCTCAATTGCTCAATCATGATCATTTCTTTAAGATCTTGGGTCTTCCCCAGAGCAGTCCATTTCTCCAAATAGGTTTCCAGTCTAGCAGAGAATTGGTGGTATGTCTCCCCAGACAACAGTTTGGCATTTCTAAATTTCTTACGATAAAATTCACCATTCTTCTCGTACCTTAATAACAAAGCCTGCTTTAACATGTCATAATTGTCTTGGTCTTCCCTGTTCATTTTAGCAAAGACTTCATAAGAAGTACCTCTCAGTCCCTGTGATAGCTTTAAACTCCACCTCTCTCTCTCTAACCCATATGTAGTAGCTAATAACTCAAAACGTCCTAGGTACCCCTCTATGTCATCGTCTTTTTCAACAAAATGGTCTAAATGAAACCCCATAGCTGAGTTTGAGGCTCCCAGACTGGGCGTAGCATCTGAGGCAAAAGGGCTGGCACCATTTTCAGGAGCCTGGCCTTGTAATTCCAGCTCCCTTAGTCGTAATTCGTGCTCCCTTTGCAACCTTCTATCTTCTGCCTCCCTTTCGGCCTTTTTATCTTCTGCCTCCCTTTCGGCCTTTTTATCTTCTGCCTCCCTTTGCTGTCGTTTTTCTTCTGCCTCAATCTGCAGCCTCTTAGTCTCAGCCTCTAACCTCTTCTCTTCAGCCAACCTTTCAGACTCTAATTTTCTTTCAGCCTCTTTTTCTAATCTCCTTTCTTCCCGTTCAATATATTTATCACATTCAGCCGTTACGTATTGAATTAAAATCTGACCATCCATTCCCATCTCCTTTGCGGTCAGCACAGCAGCTGATCTAAATTTTGCTAGCTCCGCCATACTTTCTAAACAAATCTAGCAATAAGCAAAGTAAAATTTCCAATCACTAAAGTACTTATAATTACTCTAGACTAAAATAATTCTAATTAACTAACACTGGCTGTGAAGATTCACCAACTTCTAATTGCCCTTTTAATTTAAAGGGACACTTTTAATTTTAAGGGAATTTTACAATTTTGTTCCCCTAATTTTATTTCTCCCACCAGGAGATCCTTATATTACTGTTTATGCTAATTATCCCTGGACAAGACCCCAATATATGTAGTGGTTTTGATGGTATTGTATGATGGTGATATTACTAAGTGTGATGTATGAGGTCAGCTGTGAAGGCTCCTGAGATAAAATGTAGCTGTGAATTTTCAGAAGGCCTTTCTTGCTACCACTACGACCTCACACCTATCTTTTTTTCTAATGAATGTGGCTACGTTAAAATCTAGGGTACTGAATGTAATGTGTTGTATTGACATATACAAACACACACACAGATATTAAATAATATAATATTATCAATAAAATTTAGAACACAATGAACTAAATTCAGCTGGTGAAATTTTTAGAAAGTAAATCTTTTTTAAATTTATTTGTTCTGAACCAAGGTTTTATTTTGGCCAGAACATATGAAAGATTTTAGAATTTATGAGTGAATGGCATGAATAAATGACATGATAAATAAAAGGTGTGTACGTATATAATTTCACGAGTAGTTATTATTTCTACAGTTCATAGTTTTATTTTCCCTGGGAGAACGATGAATAGATGTGCTGTTGGGGTGGCTTCATCCCTCCCTGTCTAAGCCTACCAAGCATTGTCCATTTATGATGGAAGAAAATGGGATGTTTTAGTAGTAATTCACTTTGGGTGCTATGTCTATGAAGTTGGTGTAAATCCAGCAGACCAGCCTGCTTACGTAACTTTGAAAGAGTAGTTCTGGTGCTGGAATCTGGTGGCCCCACCTCTCCGTGCTTGGGGGCAATATATCGGGTGGCCCCACCTCTCCGGGCTTGGGGGCAATACAAGGCTGTTCTGCCGAGATGCGACACTGCACGGGTCCTCACTGTCAATTATCTACCCAGCATTTGACACCACCTTTTGGTGTCAACATAAAAAAACTCACAGCTCTGAAATAAAGTATTGGTTTAGGTTCAGAACCTTACCTAAGGAGCCACTTCTACACGTAACAATTTACAATAACGCCATTTAGACAGGGTCAGATCTCTCTGACCATACAACACATCTTACCAAGTTGGTTTCCCATAGGATAAGTTCTCCCAGACTACATATTCAGAAATATGTTTATTAGCTTCTTGCCCTAGGATAGGATAGGTGATATGTTCCACTGATCTCAACACTTGATCTGTCCTTCCTAATCCTTGCTGGAGTTTATATATATTGTTTGTCCCTAGACCCTGAACTAGGGCGGGGGGTCTAGAGCAAATCCTTACTTGTTTGTAAGGCTAGATTTCGATATGGCAGTATCAAATCACTCGAAACATTAAACAATATTCAAAATATACAAAGAAATAATTTCAATCTTACCAGATTATGAATAAAGAACACAGAAATGCTAGCAAAACTCAGCTGAGCTGCTGGCTATAGTATGGCGTCCCTGAACTTATTTCTATTTACTTCATTTGAAATCACCACACTTAAAATTTACTGTGTCTATCACTGGACAACTATTGAGGAATGGCAAAAAAGCTCGTCTGAGCGCGGATAATATGATTGTCTGTGGCCAATCAATGCCTTGGTTTTTTTTAAATTCAAATTTCCTACACTAAAGTCATTTCAGTCATGCTTCAGTCAAGTATGGATTTTTATCTGTTAGTCCGTCCGTCTCTACTTGCGTTTTCACAAAAACGTACTTGGTTTTTGAACCAACCTATCCATCCCCTCTACAAATTTGCCTGAAAAGTTATTTTTAGCCACAGCTCCCACCAATGTCCCTTCTCTTTCATTCTAACTAGATTTGAACACTTGCGTCTCAAGGTCGCGATTTTTGGTGCAAATTAGTGACATGTTTGATTCAATGCAGTCTTTCGCTGATGTGAACAACACAGTCTTTTGTCATTATCTTCATTATTATCTATCCGTCTGTATAAACAAAAGCATATTATTTCACTGCTCAGAATGGGCCATCCGGCCAGCTAATTTTTATATTCCTAACATTAATATTAAGAAAAAGTTACTTTTTAAATTTTGTAATATTTCAAGCATCTGCGTTTGCCGCTGAATTCAAATAAAAGGCTTGGTATCGCAAAAGCGTCCAATAAATGACTGTGGCGTATCATATCCAAGGTCCCTTCTGTCGAGTTCCTTACTTTATGTCAACTGGGGGAACGTGACTTTTTCCTTCCCCCCCCCCCCCCCCCCCCCAATTGCGTCTCCTTAGCCTTGCTAGTCTCACGCAATTTTTCAGTCATATTTTTTTCCTTTTGATCCGCCGTTCTCATCCCGTTCAAATGGTAACCGTTTTGATTTCCCGTCTAGCAAGTCAATTTTTATGGAGGGTAGTGACCCGCGGCGTGGGCGATCATGCCTTCTAGTAACTTACGCATTCTTTTTATCCCTATATTTTATCCTTTGGAGATATTTTTACGTTGATTATAATACATTGATCATTTTGATGAATTTGTCGACTGATTATTTGTGTCTTCGTCACCCTTCAGATTCCCAAGGAGCATAGGCCTTCAACAAACAAGGTCTTCCTGTTCCTTGCCAACAGATCAAGGTCCATGTCTTCTTCATCACCTTCTTCTCTCCACTTCTCATCTCCATGTGTTTATTTTTTTATTATTTTTTTATTTTTTGTTTTGAATCCATCTATTTTTCTTACCCCTGGGGATTCCAGAACATGGACTGCCTTGTAGTGCTATCAACAGGTTTTCTCCACGTGTAACCTGAACATCTCCAGCTTCTTCATTTCGTCTCATGTTCCACTGGTTCTGCATTAGTAGCCTAGTCACACGTTTCAATCCTTCCTAGTGATTTTGTAAAACGTGCATCTTACTGTGAAGTCAGTGGTTAGGTTCGTTTGTCCCATTTTGTTACTTACTTTCTGTCATACTTTTATTACTGCTTCATTTTTTGTCAAACTTGCTGGCATCTGTTTGTGACGTTACAGACATACACTCGTATTAACTCACGTAAATTACAGACATACACTCATCAACCACGAGCAACGTGTAGATATATACTCACCAAATACATGCAATTTTTACAGACATACTCATCAAACACATAACCTATACACGTGCACTCATCACACACATAACTTACAGACATACACTCACCAAATACACGTAATTTTTACAGACATACTCATCGAACACATATAACTTACAGGCATACACTCATCACACAGGAGCAACGTGTAGATATATACACTCATCAAATACATGTAATTTTTGCAGACAAACTCATCAAACACACATGACTAATAGATGGGCACTCATCAAATCCACAGAACTAACAGACATTTCATCATATACACCGAACTTACAGACAACTCATCAAATACATCGAACTTACTGACAACTCATCATATACACCGAACTTACAGACAACTCATCATATACACCGAACTTACAGACAACTCATCAATTACACCAAACTTACAGACAGCTCATCGAATACACCGAACGTACAGACATATTCCTCAAATACACCGAACTTACAGACATATTCATCAAATACACCGAACTTACAGACATACTCATCAAATACACTGAACTTACAGACATATCATATACACCGAACTTCCAGACAACTCATCAAATACACCGAACTTCCAGACAACTCATCAAAAACACATACTTTACAGACAACTCATCAAATACACCGAACTTACAGACAACTCGTCATATACACCGAATTAACAGACAACTCATTATATACACTGAACTTACAGACAACCCATCAAATACACCGAACTTACAGACAACTCGTCATATACACCGAATTAACAGACAACTCATTATATACACTGAACTTACAGACAACCCATCAAATACAACGAACTTACAGACAACTCGTCATATACACCGAATTAACAGACAACTCATTATATACACTGAACGTACAGACAACCCATCAAATTCACCGAACTTACAGACAACTCATCAAATACACCGAACTTACAGACAACTCATCAAATACACCGAACTTACAGACAACCCATCAAATACACCGAACGTACAGACAACCCATCAAATACACCGAACGTACAGACAACCCATCAAATACCCTGAACTTACAGACAACCCATCAAATACACCGAACGTACAGACAACCCATCAAATACACCGAACGTAAAGACAACCCATCAAATACCCTGAACTTACAGACAACTCATCAAATGCATTGAACTTACGGGTTTGGTTTGGCTTTAAGGACTATCATCTTCATTTGCACACTCACTAACTCCATCAGTGCTCCTATCTCTTCCTTTAGATCTCTCAAGGAGGATCTCAGCACAGTGCACGAACTCCGTAGCACCGGCGAGAATCCCAGTGTGTGTATATAGGAAATCACACAACTCATGGTATACACATAACTTACAGGACAACTCATCATATAACACGTAAAGTTACCACCAAATTATTAGTTTAAAAAGAATGAACCACGTAAATCTCACCTTAAGACAGACGTAAGGCTTATTTATGTGATGCTCTACATTTCTGCTGAGTATCTCATGTGCGCTGATAAAATTTCTGTATAATCTCTCCAAACATTTAACTAATCTTCATTTTCTCGATATATTTCTCTGGTGTGGTTTTATATGTTCATAAAGGTGATTGGTAGATACAGTGCTTGCTGTAACAGGTTTGAAAGTCAACACTGAAAAACAACTGCTCTCGATAACTATTATACCACTGGTTTTGTTTATGGGATATTTCCGTTTTTTCATGGCAATACTATTTTTTTTCTGTTCTGATGTTAAAGTGTATTTTTCCCATGTGTCTTGCTCTGTCAGACATCCCCCTTTGTCTTGTTGCAATTTTTTTTGTCTTGTCTCGTTACAAATATTAATTTGTTTTATCATAAATTTCCCATAGTATTGTCTTATCATACATTTTGTTTTGTCTTCTACTGTCACAAATGTCCTTTTGCCTTGTCTTGCCACGAATTTCCCTTTGTCTTGCCTTACATATCCGGTGTCTTGCTCGTCATAACTTTAACTTTGTGTGGTAAGTCACAAATTTCCATGTGTCTTGTCTTGTCGTATCCCCAATTTTCCATTGTCATTGTGAGTCACCTTTCCTAGAGAGTTCCCTTTTACCCGTATCCACAATGTCCTCATCACCTATAGTCGCATTACTGTTTTACCTTTCTTGTATGATCCCGTTTCTCTTTGGATGCTCTTTCTCATTATCTATTACATATTCCTTCCATTTCCCCTGTCTGTTTTTTCATTTTTCACTATCAACTTTTCTTTTCTTTTCTCTTTAAAACCCATTATCTAATCTAACATTATTCCTTCTCTATTCGTATAAAATTTTTCCCATTTTCCTATAACATTTCTCCCCTCCACCATTTTATTAATTTTCTGTCACAGGCCACACTTTTCTTCCTTCCCTTTTTTCTTGTCAGTTTCATTTTCCCATTTTTTTCGTTCCCACCCCCTTTTTATCCATGGTTCGCTATCACAGCATCCCTTCTGTTTATCAAATTAATTTTCCTTTTCCATATCACATTATACTTTCCTACTTTACCATTTCCTCTGTCACAGTTGTCCATATTTCTTTAACAGTGTTTGTCAATTTCCACCACCTAATTTTGATTTACCTTTTCTACCACAGTATCACATTAACCATTCTTATGACCTTGTCCGCAGGAGTAATTTAATCTCCTTGCCTTCACAGCACCTTCCATGTCACGGTTAACCAGTCAGTCCCACTCATATTCTGAGCTGGATACGTCCGAGTAGCCACATTTTTTTCCCTTTTAACTTCTTTGGCGTCCTTGACAGAGAAGTAGCTGTAGAAATAACCGTGGGCACGAGAATGACAAGACTCGCCAACAGGAATTACTGTGGATGAAGATTGGAACACTCAATGAAAGAATTAATAAATGATTGAAACTACAATAAACATTGGGATTTTACAAATGGCTCCCCAAACTATAGAATGATTTAAAAGTCACATCCCATTTTTTAAATTGTGATTTCTTTATTCCTATCCAACTAATTTATATGAAACAAGGCCGAAATAAAGAGAAATGTCTACCATTTTATTGCATAAATAGTATAAAAAAGGTAGGTAAAGGTAAAGGATCCCCCCGTTACACGCTCATTGAGGTACATTGGGAATATGGTGTTAGGCCCCATAGTTTCTTGACCATCGGCACACTAGGGGTGATGTGGTCAGCATCACGCCGGCCGCCTTAACTTGTTCCCAGAGTTACTTTGGTACCTAATTCATGAGGCTGGGGTCGTCCCCGGAGCGGTTTGCGGTCTAAAAAAAAAAAAAAACGGCTTTTAACATGGTCTCACTGACTAGGTGCAGCAAACGTCATACTTTGCACACGTATTGCATAACAGAGGCCACTCTCTATTTGGCTGCCAAGTTACAATCGATGTCGCTCAAAAACAACGGTTTTTCTAATACTAATTATGGCCGATTCTTTTCCGGACAGCCCTCGTATGTTACGTCCCGGTCGGTCTCACTCAAAATAGTAACTCGCGCTCCATGAAAAAAAAGTGCCGCAAACGCACGGTGTGCAACTTGAGTGGCGTGGGTGTTATATAAAACAAATAGTTTGGTTTTATTTTTTTTTAAAATTCTTTCACGAAATTAGTAGTGCTCGACAAAGAAAACCACGTATTATCAGGGAACACTCTTTGAACCCAATCCACGCACTTTCACAGGAAAGGTTGTCATCAAAGAACTTTTAAATTGAATCTAAAATATAACATAATTCTCGCCGTGTGTACGTTGAGGTCCACAGCTGAGGAATTGCAACCGTGTTGAAAAATTGTATTGTTTTCCATTATAAATGCTCTCCCGAAAATAGTTACAATCAACAAAGAAAAGCGTTCAAATGACGGTGTTCGTGAACAGTTTTGATTACGCTGTGTAATGGAAAGAAACCAAAAACCCACTATAAGAATGTACCATACTTCTATCTGCTCATCTGGGAACGGAAACAGCATACTATAATTAAAAACCCGTCATGTTTGACGGGTTATTGCTAGTTACATAATAAGCTACGTCACATTAGCGTTCGACTCAGCGTGAGATGCGGTCTGTTCAAAACATGATTTCTCCTAGCGTGCAGAAATTTTTGTTATCCTTCTTGTAAAGTCAGTTTATTGTTCATTATCAAATCTTATATTTATTTTGTTATGTTTCTGGGATCTAATATAAATATATAAATATAATATATATAAAATATATATAAATAATATATAAATATATATATATATAAAAAATATATATTTGTTTATTAGATATATATATATATATATATATATATATATATATATATATATATATATATATATATATATATATATATGATATTTTTATATATAATTATAAATATATATATTTTAAATATCTATATATATATATATATAATATCTTTGTGTTTCTTTTATATATAAATATATGGTTATACTAATATATATATATAAATATCTTGTTTATATTTATATGCATATAAATTTATTTTTTATTTAATATTATTTATTTTATTTATTATATTATTTATATTTATACTCTTTATTTATATTTAGATCCCAGAAACATAACAAAATAAAATTAAGATTTATAATGAAACAATAAACTGACTTTACATTGAAATAACAAAAATTTCTGCACGCTATGAAATCATGTTTTTTGAAACAGACACTCATTCACGCTGAGTTCGAAGGCTAATGTGACGTAGCTTATTATGTAATAGCAATAACCCGTCAAATCATGACGGGTTTTAATTATAGTATTGCTGTTTCCCGTTCCCAGATGAGCAGATTAGAAGTATGGTAATTCTCTTATAGTGTTTTTGGTTTCTTTCCATTACACAGCGTAATCAAACTGTTCAAGAACACCGTCATTTGAACGCTTTTCTTTGTTGATTGTAACTATTTTCGGGAGAGCATTTATAATGGAAACAAAATACAATTTTTTCAACACGGTTGCATTCCTCAGTCTGTGACCAACGTACCACACGGCGAGAATTATGTTATTTTAGATTCAATTTAAAGTTCTTTGATGGACAACACTTTCGTGTGAAAGTGCGTGGATTGGGTTCAAAGAGTGTTCATGATAAATACGTAGGTTTTCTTTGGTTCGATCACTTACCGAATTTCGTGAAAGAAATATTAAATAAAAATAAAAACCAAAAACTATTTGTTATTTTTTATAGAACACCCCGCAGGCGCAATTTGCACACCGTGCGTTTGCGCACTTTTTTTTTCTGGCGCGGAGGTACTATTTTTGAGTGAGACCGGACCGAGGTAAACATACGAGAAGGGCTGTCCGTAAAAAGAATCGGTCCATAATTAAGTTATCTAGAAAAAACCGTTTTGTGCGACATCGAAGTAAACTTGGCAGCCAAATAGAGTAGGCCTGTTATGCACATACGTAGTGCAAAGTTGAACGTTTCTTGCACCAGTCCAGATGAGGACGCGTTAAAAGCCCGTTTTTTTAGGACCGCAAACCGACTACCGGGGTCGACCCTGGCCTCATGAATTTAGGTACCAGATTAACTCTGGGAAAGTTAAGGTGCTGGCCCGGCGTGCCTGCTGGATCCACACTCACCCCTAGTTGTGCCGATGGTTCCAGAGGAAACTATGGAGGCCTAACACCATATTCCCAAATGTACCTCAATGAGCGTTGTAACGGGGTAATCCTTTAAGCCTTTACCTACCTTTTTTATTTACTATTTATTGCCAATTAAAATGGTAAGACATTTAGGCCTCTTTATTTCGGCCTTGTTTCATATAAATGAGGAGTTGGGATAGGAATTAAAAGAAAATCCACAATTTTTAAAAAATGGGATGTTACTTTTTAACATAACATTCCTATAGTTTGGGGATCCTTTTTGTAAAAATCCCAATGTTTTATTTGCGTAGATTCAATCAATTTAATTAATTTCTTTCATTGAGTGATCAATCTTCATCCACATTAATTCCTTGTTGGCGAAGTCCTTGTCCATTCTCGTGCCCACGGTTTATTTTCTATACAGCTACTTCTCTGATCAAGGACGCCAAAAGAAGTTAAAAGGGAAAAAAATGGCTACTCCGGACGTATCCAAGCCTCAGAAATATGAGTGGGACTGAGCTGGTTAACCGTGACATGGGCAGGTGCTGTGAAGGCAAGGAGAATATAATTAACTCCTGCGGGACCAAGGTCATAATAAGAATGGTTAATGTGATACTGTGTCATAAGAAAAGGTAAATCAAAAATTAGGTGGTGGAAATTGACAAACACTGGTAAAGAAATATGGACAACTGTGAAGAGGAAATGGTTTAAAGTAGGACAACGTAAATAATGTGATATGGAAAAGGAATAATTACATTTTGATAAACAGAAGGGAATGCTGTCAGTAATGATACGAAATGGTAAAAAGAAGGGGGAAACGAAAAAAAATGTGGGAAAATGACAACTGACAAGAAAAAGGGGAGATACAAAAAGTGTGGTCCTGTGACAGAAATCTATTAGAGAAAATGGTGGAGGGAGAAAGTTTAGGAAAAAGGGAAAAAATTTTAATACGAATAGAGAAGGAATAAATGTTAGATAGATAATGGGTTAAAAGACCTAAAAGAAAAGGAAAAGTTGATCAGTGACAAAATGCAAAAACAGACAGGGGATATAATGGGAAGAATAACATGTAATAGATAATGAGGAAAGCAGCCAAAGTGTAAAACGGGATTCATACAAGACAAAGGTTAAAAACATTAAGCGACCTATAGGTTGATGTGATGGACATTGTGAACGGTAAAGAAAGGGAAAATCTCTCTAGGAAAGGGGAACACACAATGACAATGGACCAAAATTGGGAGGATACGCAAGACTCAATGACTACATGAAAGTTTTGTGACTTACCACACAAAGTTAAAAGCTTATTATGACGAGCAAGACAACCGGACATTTAAGGCAAGACAGCTGGGGGAAATTCGTGTCAAGAAAACAAGGCAATAAAGGTATATTCATTTGGTTGACAGTAGAAGACCAAAAACAAAATGTATGATAAGGACAATACAATGGGAAAATTTATTGATGAAAAACAAATTAATGTATTTGGTACAACACGCAACAATGGACAAAAAAAAATTACAACAAGACACAAAGGGGGATGTTCTGGAGACAGAGCGCCAAGACTCATGGGAAAAATACTGTACTTTTAACATCCAGTTTAACAGAAAAAAAATAGTATTGAAACCATGAAACGGAAAATAATCCATAACAAAACCAGTGGTATATATAGTTATCGGCGTATTTAAGCAGTTGTTTATTCAGTGTTGACTTCATGCGCCTGTTAGAGCAAGCACTGTATCTACCAATGGTCAACCTTTATGAACAATATAAACCACACCAGAGGAAATATATCGAGAAAATAAGATTAGTTAATGTTTGAGAAGATTATACAGAAATTTTTATCAGCGCACATGAGATACTCAGAAATTTAGCGCATCCACCATTAAATAAGCCTTACGTCGCTTGTCTTAGAGATGAGATTTATCCGTGGTTATTCTTTTTTAAATTACTAATAATTTGATCTGGATAACTCTTATCCCCGTGTTTATGATGACTTTACTCCGCAATGTAAGTTATGTGTAACCATGAGTTGTGTAAGTTGATTCCTATTACTACACTCGGGATTTCTCGCCGGTGCTACGGAGTTTTTCGTGCACTGTGCTGAACAAAGGATCCTCCTTGAGAGATCTAAAGGCTTGGTTTTAGTATAGGCTAGCACTGGATGTTGGAGTAGTCCCAGGTGTGCAATGAAGATTAAGTCCTGGAAAGCCAAAACA
The DNA here is from genome assembly GCA_024509875.1 of Oreohelix idahoensis. Classification (NCBI taxonomy): domain Eukaryota; kingdom Metazoa; phylum Mollusca; class Gastropoda; order Stylommatophora; family Oreohelicidae; genus Oreohelix; species Oreohelix idahoensis. The sequence continues at coordinate 196,633 of JAMPIV010022168.1, read as the reverse complement.
CAAACCCGTAAGTTTCAATGCATTTGAGCTTGTTGAGATGAAGTTGTCCTGTAAAGTTCAGGGTATTTGATGGGTTGTCTTTTTACGTTCGGTGTATTGATGACAAAAGCATGTACGTTCGAGGTGACTTTTGATGGGGTTGTCTGTATGTTGATTCAGGTATTTGATGGGGTTGTCTGTACGTTCGATGTATTTTGAATTGTTGTCTGATAACGTTCGGTGTATTTGATGGGTTTGTCTGCAAAAGGAGATTCGGTGTAAGACCCCCCTGATGAGTTGTCTGTAAGTTCGCGGTGTATTTTGATGAGTTGGTCTGTAAGTTTCGGTGACTTTGATGGGGTTGTCATGTACGTTAACGCAGTGCAAACGAAATGAGTTGTATGTTAATTCGGTGTATATGACGAGTTGTCTGTAAGTTCGTATGTATTTGATGGGTGGAACGACACAGTAAGTTCAGTGTATAATAGCAACAATGAGTTTGACTGTTTAATTCGGTGTATATGACGACCAATGTCTGTTAAGGTTCGGGTGTATTTGATGGAGTTGTCTGTAAGTTCATGTCGTATATGGGGAGTTTATCTATGTTGATATGTTAAATTCGGTGTACTCTGACGAAGTTGTCTGTAAGCTTCGGTGTGTATTTGATCTTCTGATTATTCTCTGTAAAGTATGTGCAGACTTTTTTGATGAGTTTGTCTGCAAGTTTCGGTGTATTTGAAGAGTTAAAGGAAGAAAAAAACGGTACTTATATGACAAAGGCTATGTTCTAGTACATTTCAGTGTATTTTGATGGAGTATGTTGTAAGTTCTTCGGTGTAATTGATGAACATGTCCTGTAAAGTTTCGGTGTTTTTGAGGCGATATGTCTGTAAGTTGGTAGGAAAAGGTTTTAGAAAAAAATCATCGATGAGCCGAAACTGTAAGTTTGGTGTGAGTAACGAAACTTGATTTGTCTGTAAGTTCGGTGTTATATGAATGAGTTGTCTGTAAGTTCGGTGTATAGTGATGAGTTGTACCAGTAAGTTATCGATTGGAATGATTGAATGAGTTGTCTGTAAGTTTGGTGTATATGATGAAATGTCACGGTTAGTTCTGTGGTAGGTTTGGATGAGTGCCCATCTATTAGTCATGTGTTTTTGATGAGTCATTTTTCTGTATCAAAAAAATTACATGTATGTGCATGAGTGTATATCTTCTTGCAGGAGCCATTGCATCCTGTGGTGATGAGTGTATTGCCCTGTAAGTTATATGTGTTAAATATCTCCAAAGGATAAAATATAGGGATAAAAAGAATGCGTAAGTTACTAGAAGGCATGATCGCCCACGCCGCGGGTCACTACCCTCCATAAAAATTGACTTGCTAGACGGGAAATCAAAACGGTTACCATTTGAACGGGATGAGAACGGCGGATCAAAAGGAAAAAAATATGACTGAAAAATTGCGTGAGACTAGCAAGGCTAAGGAGACGCAATTGGGGGGGGGGGGGGGGGGGGGGGGGGGGGGAAAGGAAAAAAGTCACGTCCCCCAAGTTGACATAAAGTAAGGAAATCGACAGAAGGGACCTTGGATATGATACGCCACAGTCATTTATTGGACGCTTTTGCGATACCAAGCCTTTTATTTGAATTCAGCGGCAAACGCAGATGCTTGAAATATTACAAAATTTAAAAAGTAACTTTTTCTTAATATTAATGTTAGGAATATAAAAATTAGCTGGCCGGATGGCCCATTCTGAGCAGTGAAATAATATGCTTTTATTTATACAGACGGATAGATAATAATGAAGATAATGACAAAAGACTGTGTTGTTCACATCAGCGAAAGACTGCATTGAATCAAACATGTCACTAATTTGCACAAAAAATCGCGACCTTGAGACGCAAGTGTTCAAATCTAGTTAGAATGAAAGAGAAGGGACATTGGTGGGAGCTGTGGCTAAAAATAACTTTTCAGGCAAATTTGTAGAGGGGATGGATAGGTTGGTTCAAAAAACCAAGTACGTTTTTGTGAAAACGCAAGTAGAGACGGACGGACTAACAGATAAAAATCCATACTTGACTGAAGCATGACTGAAATGACTTTAGTGTAGGAAATTTGAATTTAAAAAAACCAAGGCATTGATTGGCCACAGACAATCATATTATCCGCGCTCAGACGAGCTTTTTTGCCATTCCTCAATAGTTGTCCAGTGATAGACACAGTAAATTTTAAGTGTGGTGATTTCAAATGAAGTAAATAGAAATAAGTTCAGGGACGCCATACTATAGCCAGCAGCTCAGCTGAGTTTTGCTAGCATTTCTGTGTTCTTTATTCATAATCTGGTAAGATTGAAATTATTTCTTTGTATATTTTGAATATTGTTTAATGTTTCGAGTGATTTGATACTGCCATATCGAAATCTAGCCTTACAAACAAGTAAGGATTTGCTCTAGACCCCCCGCCCTAGTTCAGGGTCTAGGGACAAACAATATATATAAACTCCAGCAAGGATTAGGAAGGACAGATCAAGTGTTGAGATCAGTGGAACATATCACCTATCCTATCCTAGGGCAAGAAGCTAATAAACATATTTCTGAATATGTAGTCTGGGAGAACTTATCCTATGGGAAACCAACTTGGTAAGATGTGTTGTATGGTCAGAGAGATCTGACCCTGTCTAAATGGTGTTATTGTAAATTGTTACGTGTAGAAGTGGCTCCTTAGGTAAGGTTCTGAACCTAAACCAATACTTTATTTCAGAGCTGTGAGTTTTTTTATGTTGACACCAAAAGGTGGTGTCAAATGCTGGGTAGATAATTGACAGTGAGGACCCGTGCAGTGTCGCATCTCGGCAGAACAGCCTTGTATTGCCCCCAAGCCCGGAGAGGTGGGGCCACCCGATATATTGCCCCCAAGCACGGAGAGGTGGGGCCACCAGATTCCAGCACCAGAACTACTCTTTCAAAGTTACGTAAGCAGGCTGGTCTGCTGGATTTACACCAACTTCATAGACATAGCACCCAAAGTGAATTACTACTAAAACATCCCATTTTCTTCCATCATAAATGGACAATGCTTGGTAGGCTTAGACAGGGAGGGATGAAGCCACCCCAACAGCACATCTATTCATCGTTCTCCCAGGGAAAATAAAACTATGAACTGTAGAAATAATAACTACTCGTGAAAATTATATACGTACACACCTTTTATTTATCATGTCATTTATTCATGCCATTCACTCATAAATTCTAAAATCTTTCATATGTTCTGGCCAAAATAAAACCTTGGTTCAGAACAAATAAATTTAAAAAAAGATTTACTTTCTAAAATTTCACCAGCTGAATTTAGTTCATTGTGTTCTAAATTTTATTGATAATATTATATTATTTAATATCTGTGTGTGTGTGTTTGTATATGTCAATACAACACATTACATTCAGTACCCTAGATTTTAACGTAGCCACATTCATTAGAAAAAAAGATAGGTGTGAGGTCGTAGTGGTAGCAAGAAAGGCCTTCTGAAAATTCACAGCTACATTTTATCTCAGGAGCCTTCACAGCTGACCTCATACATCACACTTAGTAATATCACCATCATACAATACCATCAAAACCACTACATATATTGGGGTCTTGTCCAGGGATAATTAGCATAAACAGTAATATAAGGATCTCCTGGTGGGAGAAATAAAATTAGGGGAACAAAATTGTAAAATTCCCTTAAAATTAAAAGTGTCCCTTTAAATTAAAAGGGCAATTAGAAGTTGGTGAATCTTCACAGCCAGTGTTAGTTAATTAGTTAATTAGAATTATTTTAGTCTAGAATAATTATAAGTACTTTAGTGATTGGAAATTTTACTTTGCTTATTGCTAGATTTGTTTAGAAAGTATGGCGGAGCTAGCAAAATTTAGATCAGCTGCTGTGCTGACCGCAAAGGAGATGGGAATGGATGGTCAGATTTTAATTCAATACGTAACGGCTGAATGTGATAAATATATTGAACGGGAAGAAAGGAGATTAGAAAAAGAGGCTGAAAGAAAATTAGAGTCTGAAAGGTTGGCTGAAGAGAAGAGGTTAGAGGCTGAGACTAAGAGGCTGCAGATTGAGGCAGAAGAAAAACGACAGCAAAGGGAGGCAGAAGATAAAAAGGCCGAAAGGGAGGCAGAAGATAAAAAGGCCGAAAGGGAGGCAGAAGATAAAAAGGCCGAAAGGGAGGCAGAAGATAGAAGGTTGCAAAGGGAGCACGAATTACGACTAAGGGAGCTGGAATTACAAGGCCAGGCTCCTGAAAATGGTGCCAGCCCTTTTGCCTCAGATGCTACGCCCAGTCTGGGAGCCTCAAACTCAGCTATGGGGTTTCATTTAGACCATTTTGTTGAAAAAGACGATGACATAGAGGGGTACCTAGGACGTTTTGAGTTATTAGCTACTACATATGGGTTAGAGAGAGAGAGGTGGAGTTTAAAGCTATCACAGGGACTGAGAGGTACTTCTTATGAAGTCTTTGCTAAAATGAACAGGGAAGACCAAGACAATTATGACATGTTAAAGCAGGCTTTGTTATTAAGGTACGAGAAGAATGGTGAATTTTATCGTAAGAAATTTAGAAATGCCAAACTGTTGTCTGGGGAGACATACCACCAATTCTCTGCTAGACTGGAAACCTATTTGGAGAAATGGACTGCTCTGGGGAAGACCCAAGATCTTAAAGAAATGATCATGATTGAGCAATTGAGAGAGTCCATGGCTCCAGACATGAGAAAATTTCTCATGGAACAAGGTGCAGAGAAGTTGGGAGAGGTTTTAAATGTCGCTGAGAGGTATCAGGCAGCCCAGGCAGAGGTAAGTGGTGCTAAAAAGAAGCACATAGACAATTTTAAAGCTCCACAGCAATTTAATAAATTTGATAATAGAGAGCAGGGAAATAAAGGTAGGACAAACTTTGAGCGGCCAAGAAATGACTATCGCGACAGAAACTCACAGTTCAATGACCAAAAGTTCAATGAAAGAAAACCGTTGAACCAAGGAAAAAGATGGTGTAAATGGTGCAAGAAAGATAACCATAACACCGAATTTTGTAGAAGGAAACCTTCAAACATTGCTGCAATGAAGTCGGGGACGCAAAGATTAAAGGTTAATCCTAATGGACAACAGGAACCTTATCACCCCCCAGTTTGTGAGGATGTTATTTGTAATGGGGTCACCATAAGGTGCCTTTATGATACAGGTTTGGATTATGATTCAGTTGTGAAGTCTAGCCTAGTGGACCCAAGTCAGTATACCACAGAAACAGTGGAAATACAAGGGGCGACTAAGGACATACCACTCATGACACTTCCCATCGCAAGGATAACGGTGAAAACTCGCTATGTGGAAGGAGAAATCAGAGCAGCAGTGATAGATGAACCAATCTACCCTCTGATATTGGGGTGTAGATACGTCTTCTTGGGGAATCCCGAGAAACCTGTGATCATGGCGACAGTGCAGACCAGGTCACAGAAGAAGGAGGAAGAAGGTGAACCTATAAATGCTCATCCAGAGGAGATGAGAAAGGCGCAGGCTGAGGATAGGACACTCAAGCCATGTTTTAAAAAAATTGCCCAAATGCCACACACCTCCGAGCAAGGGGGAATATTTCATGAAGAACAAACTATTATACAGGAAGGCCGGAACTGGAACAAATGGTCACAACCAGCTGGTTCTTCCCACCTCATATAGAGATAAAGTGATGGAACTCGGGCATGCGATTCCCTTCAGTGGTCACATGGGGATCAGCGCCACAGGACAGCGTATAGCTTGTCATTACTTCTGGCCAGGGATAACGGAGGATATAAAAAGATATGTCAAATCCTGCCCTGAATGTCAAAGGGTAGCTCCAAAGCACTGGACTGCTCCTGCAACTCTAGGGGAAATGCCCATAGTGGGAACACCTTTTGAGAGGGTTGCAGTGGATATTGTGGGACCTCTCACTCGGACCAAGAGGAGGAACAGTTACATCCTTACTCTGGTGGACACTTGTTCTATGTGGGGAGAGGCGGTAGCCCTGCCATCAATTGATTCAAAACATGTAGCAGAGGCACTACTTACAATATTCACCCGATTAGGATTCCCGCATCAAATCTTGACGGATAATGGATCTCAGTTCAAGGGGAAACTAACGGAAGAAGTTTTTAAACTATTTCAAGCCAGACACTTTCATTGTAGTCCGTACCATCCACAAGGGAACGGCCAGGTAGAGAGGTTCAACGGGACTCTCATTTCTATCCTGAGAAAGCTGGCACACGAAAAACCGGATCTGTGGGATCAATTCCTGCCCGCCGCATTGTTTGCGTATCGGGAGGTACCACATAGTTCAACCGGGATGGCTCCCGCAACTCTGCTATTTGGGAGGCCAATAAAAGGTCCTTTAGAAGCTTTATTAAGGACCTGGACGGATGAGAAGGCGGAAGAACCTGTTACCTCATCTTATCAATACGTGAACGAACTGACCACTCGTTTGAAAGCTGGATGGAAACTGGCAAATGATAATTTGAAACAAGCCAGGAAGAAACATGCAGCATATTTTAATAGGAAGGCAAAGGACCGAGAACTAGCTGTGGGAGAGAAGGTGCTGCTTCTACTACCCGGTAGCCAGAATAAATTACAAATTGGTTGGCAAGGTCCATATACGGTTCTAGAGAAGGTGTCTAGAACAAACTATAAAATTGACAAAAAGGGGAAGGAGAAAGTTTATCATGTAAACTTATTAAAGAAGTATCTGGACAGACCACTCCAGGAAAGCACCCCCTTATTGACCTTGGCTATTGCAACTCAGATGCAAAAGGAACCACTCACCTCACATGAATACCCATTACATCCTTGTGAAACAGCAGCACAGGTAAAAAGTCAGTAAGCACCTGACTAAAAATCAGAGGGAGAGAGTTCAACAGGTTCTGGAGGAACATACAGATGTATTAACAGATAAACCAGGCCATACAAATTTGCTACAGTATGACATGAAACTGGTAGACTCAAACCCAATCTGTATGAGAGCCTATTCTATTCCGTTCGCGAAGGAGAAGGCATTGAAGGAAGAAATAGATTATTTGTTGAAGGAGGGGATTATTTCGCACAGTGAATCATCTTTTAGTTCTAGTGTCGTTTTGTTGAGAAAACCGTCTGGGGAACACAGACTGTGCATAGATTACAGGAAACTGAATGCTGTCACAGAAGGACAAGTGGATCCATTACCAGACACAAAACAGTTATTTGCCAGACTGAACAAGGCAAAATACTTTTCAAAGGTGGATCTTAGTAAAGGCTATTACCAGATCCCAGTGAAGCCTGAAGTGAGACCTTATTTGGCTTTTAGCACTTCGGATGGACATTATGAATTCAATATGCTACCATTCGGACTGAAAAATGCTCCGAGTGTATTTTCAAGGATGATGCGCAAATTGTTGGATCCCCTGAATAACCCATGTATCACGAATTTCATGGATGATATTCTCGTCGCCACAGAGACATTTGAAGAACACATTGAAGCTCTAGAGATGTTATTTAATAGACTTCGGGAGGCGAACTTAACTGCTAGGCCAACAAAATGTTGTATTGGATGCAAAGAGTTGGAATTCTTGGGACACACTGTATATCAGGGTAACATGACCCCTGATCCTAAGAACTTGGAAAAACTGCAGAGAGCACCTAGACCACAAACAAAAAAGGACGTGCGATCATTCGTGTCGTTATGCGGATTTTATCAGAAATACATCAAAAATTTTAACGCTATTTGTGCTCCTCTGACTGATCTGACTCGCAAGGGACTTCCAGATAAAATTATTTGGACTGCACAATGTGAACTAGCGTTCCAAGAGTTAAAGGAAAAACTCACTAGCAAGCCTATTCTCAAACTGCCTGATTTGACACAGGACTTTGTCTTAAGAACCGATGCAAGTAATGTAGGACTCGGAGGGGCTTTGTTGCAAAGATCATCTTCACCTGATGGGGAACTGAAACCAGTCGCTTATGCAAGCCGCAAATTGAATAAGGCGGAACAAGGATACTCCACAAGCGAAAAAGAATGTTTAGCGTTAATCTGGGCAATAAAGAAGTTTCAAATCTATCTGTATGGTAGGACTTTTGTGGTCGAGACGGATCATCAGCCTCTCGTATTCTTATCTCAGGCTAAGCATGAAAACGCAAGATTGCTGAGGTGGTCTTTATTGCTTCAACCTTATCAGTTTAGTATCCAATATATCCCAGGCAAATTGAATGTCGGTGCAGATTTCCTCAGTCGGCACCCCTGTGATCAAAATTAGAGTAATGGCAGACGTGAGGAGAGATTTTATCTATGTGTATCACTGGTTTTAGAACTTGCCGTAGGCATGTTTTCAAGTGGGGGAGATGTGTCATAAAATTAACAAGTGATACAACGTAAAAATATCTCCAAAGGATAAAATATAGGGATAAAAAGAATGCGTAAGTTACTAGAAGGCATGATCGCCCACGCCGCGGGTCACTACCCTCCATAAAAATTGACTTGCTAGACGGAAATCAAAACGGTTACCATTTGAACGGGATGAGAACGGCGGATCAAAAGGAAAAAAATATGACTGAAAAATTGCGTGAGACTAGCAAGGCTAAGGAGACGCAATTGGGGGGTAGGGGGGGGGGGGGGGGGGGGGGGGGGGGGAGAAGGAAAAAGTCACGTTCCCCCAAGTTGACATAAAGTAAGGAAATCGACAGAAGGGACCTTGGATATGATACGCCACAGTCATTTATTGGACGCTTTTGCGATACCAAGCCTTTTATTTGAATTCAGCGGCAAACGCAGATGCTTGAAATATTACAAAATTTAAAAAGTAACTTTTTCTTAATATTAATGTTAGGAATATAAAAATTAGCTGGCCGGATGGCCCATTCTGAGCAGTGAAATAATATGCTTTTATTTATACAGACGGATAGATAATAATGAAGATAATGACAAAAGACTGTGTTGTTCACATCAGCGAAAGACTGCATTGAATCAAACATGTCACTAATTTGCACAAAAATCGCGACCTTGAGACGCAAGTGTTCAAATCTAGTTAGAATGAAAGAGAAGGGACATTGGTGGGAGCTGTGGCTAAAAATAACTTTTCAGGCAAATTTGTAGAGGGGATGGATAGGTTGGTTCAAAAACCAAGTACGTTTTTTTTGTGAAAACGCAAGTAGAGACGGACGGACTAACAGATAAACATCCATACTTGACTGAAGCATGACTGAAATGACTTTAGTGTAGGAAATTTGAATTTAAAAAAACCAAGGCATTGATTGGCCACAGACAATCATATTATCCGCGCTCAGACGAGCTTTTTTGCCATTCCTCAATAGTTGTCCAGTGATAGACACAGTAAATTTTAAGTGTGGTGATTTCAAATGAAGTAAATAGAAATAAGTTCAGGGACGCCATACTATAGCCAGCAGCTCAGCTGAGTTTTGCTAGCATTTCTGTGTTCTTTATTCATAATCTGGTAAGATTGAAATTATTTCTTTGTATATTTTGAATATTGTTTAATGTTTCGAGTGATTTGATACTGCCATATCGAAATCTAGCCTTACAAACAAGTAAGGATTTGCTCTAGACCCCCCGCCCTAGTTCAGGGTCTAGGGACAAACAATATATATAAACTCCAGCAAGGATTAGGAAGGACAGATCAAGTGTTGAGATCAGTGGAACATATCACCTATCCTATCCTAGGGCAAGAAGCTAATAAACATATTTCTGAATATGTAGTCTGGGAGAACTTATCCTATGGGAAACCAACTTGGTAAGATGTGTTGTATGGTCAGAGAGATCTGACCCTGTCTAAATGGCGTTATTGTAAATTGTTACGTGTAGAAGTGGCTCCTTAGGTAAGGTTCTGAACCTAAACCAATACTTTATTTCAGAGCTGTGAGTTTTTTTATGTTGACACCAAAAGGTGGGTGTCAAATGCTGGGTAGATAATTGACAGTGAGGACCCGTGCAGTGTCGCATCTCGGCAGAACAGCCTTGTATTGCCCCCAAGCCCGGAGAGGTGGGGCCACCCGATATATTGCCCCCAAGCACGGAGAGGTGGGGCCACCAGATTCCAGCACCAGAACTACTCTTTCAAAGTTACGTAAGCAGGCTGGTCTGCTGGATTTACACCAACTTCATAGACATAGCACCCAAAGTGAATTACTACTAAAACATCCCATTTTCTTCCATCATAAATGGACAATGCTTGGTAGGCTTAGACAGGGAGGGATGAAGCCACCCCAACAGCACATCTATTCATCGTTCTCCCAGGGAAAATAAAACTATGAACTGTAGAAATAATAACTACTCGTGAAAATTATATACGTACACACCTTTTATTTATCATGTCATTTATTCATGCCATTCACTCATAAATTCTAAAATCTTTCATATGTTCTGGCCAAAATAAAACCTTGGTTCAGAACAAATAAATTTAAAAAAAAAGATTAACTTTCTAAAATTTCACCAGCTGAATTTAGTTCATTGTGTTCTAAATTTTATTGATAATATTATATTATTTAATATCTGTGTGTGTGTGTGTTTGTATATGTCAATACAACACATTACATTCAGTACCCTAGATTTTAACGTAGCCACATTCATTAGAAAAAAAGATAGGTGTGAGGTCGTAGTGGTAGCAAGAAAGGCCTTCTGAAAATTCACAACTACATTTTATATTAATCGATTTATCGGTTTAAAAATGTGTAATCGATTAATTCATAAATAAAACAACTATTAATAAATTATTCCATTTTTAGCAATGTGTTACCGTTGTTGTTTGGGGTGCTGTGTGTTGGTGCTGCTGACTGGCACTGCTGACAAAGTTGATGTCAAAAATGTCGGGCTTACTGGTAGTGGCCGACAGTTGTTTTATATTTGAGCGAATGTCCTAGGGCCAGACTCGACTGGACCTTGTATTAGATTTGTTTTAACGTGATGCAACCAGCACAACAGTAATGTCAGGGTCATAAGATGGACCAACTGGTGAGAGAAGTAAGCTGGAACCATGTAGCACATCAATCACAGTTTATTGAAGACAGGAACATCGACGTCATAGGCAGTAAATCATCAAAGGCTATAATAGCATGCACGTTGACAAATTGCACGTTTTGATACAAATAATTAATCATATCGAATTTGACCGGACTCACTAACCCCCGTCATCTCAAGGACGGGTGGAAAGCTCTACGGTGATGATTTCTTTTAATATTCCTAGTTGTTTTTCATTACGAACATTTGAATAATAATAATATATATATGATGTATTCCATGAAGGTACAATGTGGTTTCCAATCATACAATGCTCAGCAAAAAAACCCTGGACACACTAGCGGGCACGCCATAACCAACCGTGTCCGAAAGCCCTGCCAAATACTGTTTGTCGTAGAGATTATAGTTTTTCTCGTTTCAACCCAGTTACATTTTCACTGAAGCGCGAACTAAAGGATTGACATGTGAGATCAGCTCACTATTTGTCTCAGCTCACCTATTTTGTCTCCCAAACTTCGTGATTCACTTATCGGTTGTCTATATTAAAACTTTTTTCTTTTAAAGAAAACATACCCTGTTGCGCTATTTTGTTCAATTATAGTGCACGAAGGCACGCAAATATTTACCCATCTCATAATTTTAGCATGTGCTCACAAAGCGTGTCCTATAAAAAAAACTAGACCCGCACGTGAGAAACCCAAAACACTTTTACTCCCACGCGAAAAAGGACCTTAACACAATGTTTATTTATTTTTTTATTTTTTTATGTTTTTTGCTTAAGTTCGAGAGCATTTGCTATGTTTAGAGGTTTGTAATATGGAACTTGGCAAGGTATGATTAATAATAATAAATTTGGTTTTGTAACGTTTCAGTATTTTTCATTTTATTTTTCAAGAGGTGAGGAGGATGAATGCCTTATAACAAAGAAAAAAAAAATAATAAAATCGTTAGTGATTTCCACACACACAAAAATGTAATGTATATGATTTTTTTTTTTATTCACATTTTTTTGATTAATCGTCGATTAAAGAATTATCGATTCAAATGAATCGATTAACATTTTTTTAAATCAATCCCAGCCCAGCCCTAGTTTTTTTTTCGTGAGCTACACTTTGTTGTTAACATAAAAGTGTTTGCGCATAATTACAATGCTCTTGTCGTGTTGTTTTGAACGTTTGAAGAATAAATAGAATATGTTTGTATGTGTTTGGCAGCTGAGGCACCAACGAGTGCCTCACCAGTAACTAACTATGAGTCTTAACTGCCCCTAAATAAAACCATAAAAAGTCAATCACATATTACGCAAATATAGTTCAATTTTTTTTTTTAATTCAGAAAATTTGCCTCGTTTTGGCAAAGCGTGATTCTTCCAACCTAGGCACAAGGTGCGTCAGTTATATTAAGGCGCATGCCCAAATATTAAAGACATTGTGAGGAAGGTAAAAAAGGATCCGTTTTACAAGCCCATTGAGGCATATTGGAATATGGTGCTAGGCCCTATTTTCTTGACCATCGGCACACACTAGGGGTGATGTGGTCCCCAGCATCACCCCGGCCGCATTTTAACCTTCCCATAGTTGCTCCTGGTACCCATTTGGGTATGGGTCGACCCAGGAGCCGTTTTGCGGCCTAAAAAATCCCACCTCATCTGGGGATCGAACCATAGACCACTGAGAGCTTGGAGAGGCCAGTGCACTAACCACTATGCTACCGTCGGCTTCCAAAGACTTTTTGTGACCTCTATGTTAAAAAAGAAAATTATTACAAATCAAATGTTCAAGTCAGTGACTAGCTGTAGGGCTCTGAAACAAGGAGGAAAAAGAAAATAAAATCACAACTAGAAATGTACTGACGTTTATAAATGGTGCTTGCATTGAATGGGATTTGAAATCGTTTATGGTATGGCAAGACCGAAATGTGAAAATTATTGGTAAAAACCAGGCCAAAACCTAATGGAACAGGGTTTGTCAGGACAAGGCACTGCGATAGATAGGACACACACTGAGAAAACTAGCTGATGGTAGTATCAAGGGGAAGTATCTGTTCTGGAATTCTCAATGTAAAAGCGATAGAAGGAGATCTAAAAATAAACATAGAAAAAATAGAAAGGAGCCAGACAGATCGATGACCAGGGTAAAAAAAGGATATGGAAAGACCTTGAACGGATGGCAAAAGATCAGGAACGCTTGGTTATGTATTAGTCACAGCTTATGTCACAGACGCTCTTGTGTTCCTTTCGTTTTCGAGATTCGATTACCTTTTGTTTAGGTTTTTGTCTTTTTCTTTCTATTCTTCTATCTTCATGAGTTGTGAGCACAACAATTTACAATAACTCGAAGCTACATAATGGGGCTAAGGCTACAGACAAAATATTTGCTAAGTATTTCTTAAAAAACCTTAGATTGCAGGACAAAATAAAAAATGAAGAGCAATAGCAGAAACCAAACCAAATGTGAAAACCGTACATGACTAAAAAGTGCTTAAACAGAGACCGACACTGTTGCAAAGGTTTCTCTATGAATTTCCGTTAAGAGCTAAAAATAAGAATTATTAATGATAAAAATACCTATTCTCCATGTACATCACAAAGACGTCAGGCAGTGACATCAAAATCTGCATTGAAGAGGACGAGAAGAATACTAAAGAAGTATGCTAACGGGACAAACAGAGTTTGCAGAACATTAGTTAAGTTTGAATTCAGCGACAGAAATACTTGGTAAAAAGAAAGAAAATAAAACAAACCATGGGTTACGGCGTTGATGACATTCTGAAGTTATGTGATACCACGGCGGGAAATGAAAAAGGTTAAGAAGAAGGTTTCTCAGCACGCATTGGCAATACAGTATGGTGAATAAAAATATTAGAAAGAAAATGAAACAGGCCAAAGAAAAATGGGTAGCTGATCAATGTGAGTCCATTAATACGGGGCTAATAAAAGGTAACAGCAAGGCAGCTCTTGACACATTAAGAAGGCTATCAAAACCCCAACAGCCCAGGGTCACTGTCATAGAAGATAGCAATGGGGCTCTGCTCAATGAAAAAACAGCTCTAATGAGAAGGTGGACAGAATATTGTAAAGAATTATATAACTGTAAACTCGGCACTGACTATAGCATATTAAACAACATTAAGTGTGAAAACAGGGAACTCGGAAATGCAGCAATATTACTGGAAGACGGAAGAGGCTATATGTTCGATGAAAGGAGGGAAGTCACCGGGTGTGGATAATATACCAGCAGAGCTCTTGAAATATGGAGGACCAGATATAGTAAAAATCATGACAACAATTTGCCAGAAGATAAGGAGTACTAAAAATGGACAAAAGAGAGGGCGCAGTCATTAGTAATACCGCTTCCAAAGAAAGGAAATCTAAAAATGTGCAAGAATTACAGAACCATTAGCCTTATTAGTCATCCAAGTAAAGTGATGTTAAGGATACTTTTGAACAGAATAAAACAGAAATCAGAAGAAATCTTTTCCGAGGAACAGGCTGGCTTTAGACCAAAAAGAAGTACCTCAGAACAAATCTTCAATATCAGATTACTGATCGAAAAACATCTCCAGCATCAGCGCGATTTATACCATAATTTCAAAAAAGCCTTCGATCGAGTCTGGCATGAAGGCTTATGGCAAATAATGAAAAAATTCAATTTTGATACCAACATCACATATATCATTGATAGATACAAGGACGCAAGCAGTGCTGTTTTTGCACGTAATGATATTGGAGAATTTTTCAAAACAACTGTAGGAGTTCGTCAGGGATGTATCCTGTCCCCAGTGCTCTTTAATATATATCTAGAACATATTATGCAGGAGGCTCTCTACGATTATAAAACAACCATATCGATTGGAGGCCGACGTCTTTGCAATCTACGTTTTGCTGATGATATCGATCTTATAGCTGGAACAGAATCAGAACTTCAAGACCTTACCTCTAGACTGGAGAAAGTAACAAGAACATATAGGATGGAAATTAATATAGAAAGAAGCAAGATATTGGTGAATAGCCATAAGAAACATGTTCCGACCAACATTACGTTAAATGGGCAAACGTTAGAAGAAGTTAACACCTTTAAATATCTGGGGTCCACTATATGTAGTGATGGAAGATCAAGTAAAGAAATCAAGACAAGACTTGAGATGGCCTCAGGTGCCATGACAAGGCTGAATGTGATCTGGAAAAGTAACATCAGTTTTCTTGTGAAGATCACATTATACAAATCACTTGTATTATCTATTCTCTTGTATGGGTGTGAGGGCTGGACACTCGCTGCTGATACGGAGCGAAGGATTCAGGCTTTCGAGTATAAATGTTATAGAAGAATGTTGCGCATTTGCTACAAAGAGCACAAAACAAATGTCTATGTTAGAGAGAAAATAAACACCTATGCAGGCCACCAAGAACCACTTTTGTCAGTAGTGAAACGTCGAAAGCTTGCCTGGTTTGGGCATGTAACTCGTCATGACTCCCTATAGAAAACGATCCTCCAGGGAACAGTCGAAGGTAAACGGAGAAGAGGAAGGCAAAGAAAATCCTGGGCTGATAACATCAAAGAATGGGCACGGTTTTTCCACACTTGTACGCATTGCTGAGGATAGAGAGCAGTAGAGGACCCTGTCTGCTGATGCTTCCACCATGGCACCCCTACGACCCATGACAAGTTACGGGTTGAGATGAGATGATGAGTTAAGTTTCCATAATAAATAGATTCCAACAGGACTACTACCTCATGTCTCTATTTCGCTCCCTAAGGTGTATGGAACCACAACTGTAGTTAGTCCTTTACAGCATAAGAACATCATAAGCTCTTATAGGGGCTGTTTTTGTTTCAGTGTAGCATAAAGCATGTTTTACAATTATGTATACATACTTCGAATCAGTATAGCGCACTTACAAATGAGAAAGAATTTTGTCTGGAATAAAGTAGAATATTGGTAGATAACTAATGAGTATGCCTTTAGATTATACACTTAGTGAAGCATTTATGCAGAAGGTTGTCTTCATCACCACGTGCGCACTGAAAGACCTGAGACATCAAATTAAAATTTCTTCTTTTTTGCTATTCATCAGTAACAACACAAAATGTCAGTCAGTTGCTCATTGTTGTGAGCAATGCATTGTGGGAGGTGGTAGATAATTCTAATATTTGTCAATTGGCATGAGAAAATGATACAATTGTGTCTCAAATTATACTGGATTTATCAGCATTCGAAGTGTGTATACATTTCATTACAGCACTCTGTAAATGATGAGCTCTGAAAGCGTCAAATGTAATTTCCAACACATGATATTTTCCAAAACTCTGTGTATCATCTTCGTGTCATTGCTTTCTGCTACCCGTTGTAATTGCAGCGTGCTACGCTACTGAAGAACTTTCAAGACCATCCTTGTCCTTATCAACTGGGCAGACTTTGCCAACATTCACGTTAGATGCTTGGCGAGGCGACGTCGCTTCTTGCGGTGATCGTATATATTCAACAGAACCAATCTCAGCTTCGCTTCCATGATCGGACTTTCGCGCAGCAGGGGACAGACGAAGAGCTGCTAGCACATCGGATAAGCCTGAGAGGAATCGGGTATTGTGGACAGATGACACGATGCTGCCACGTCTTTGATTATCGTCTACACTGCATGACGATACCGAAGATGTAGGGATGAGGTTCACAGCGGCGTAGATCTTGGGAAGGTATAAAAACACAACGACAACTGTATGGTTGACCAGCAGAGAGAGAGCTAAGAGAAGAGTCTTCACAACCTGAGGAATCAAGCGATAAAAAAACTACTTTAAAGATGGATAAAATAATGTTACATAAAGATGAATAACAAGGGAAATAAGTTATTTCAATGAGGTTTGTTAATGACGGGTGAAACTAAGTTTTAAAAAAACTAAACAAAGCAATGTTACATAGTCGTATATGATATTCTGGGCGGAGCACCAATGGTCGCACAGCTATAGTATGATAGGGATGACCCATTGAATGTTGTCAAGAAGGTCTCTAGATATTGGCTCGTTAAGAAAGAAAGAGACCTATTCGAGATAAGGACTAGAAGAAGAGAAGGCGAATGCTCTCCGCTAGTGTTATCTAATAAATCAATGAAAGTTTTCTATTTCCCATCGACATTAACGTCTTTACCTGATCTCGATAAAGAAAAAGCCCCCAACGTCCTAAATGGCTGTTGCAAAAAGGTGAATAACAAAAGGATTACCCTAAGATTATTGCAGTGCGGTTTGTTAATGCAAATTGAAACTTGCTTCTTTTCACCTAGATGCAATGGTGTTGTCTAAAGCTGATTAACAAAAAGATTGCTCAGAGATTATTTCAATGTTTGTTAATTAGAGGTGAAACTAGCTTCCGAACAACTAGATACAATGGTGTTACGTAATGGACTGCCCAGAGATTATTTCAATGACGTTTGTTAATGAAAGGTGAAACTAACTTCTATAAAACTGTGTACAGTGATGTGGCATAAAGGTGAATAAGATTGCTCATAGATTATTTCAGTACAGTTTGTTAATGAAGGGAGAAACTAACTATAAACTTTTAGAAATAGATAACACAATGTTACTTTTCATTCACTTAATTCATCTTTTATTTCGTTTCTTACAGAGTATGGAGTCACCACTGCTGCTAGTCCTCTTGCGAGAGGCCTGTGACAAAACACTTTTTGTACTCTTGCATTCGTGGCTTCTGTATCAATTAGTTTTACATGATGAGGTTGCAAGCTACATTCACAGCCTTACATCAGTCGCCTTTTATGACATACCCGAGGAAGCAGTTAACCAGTTCTTCCTTAGTCTCTACAGAGTGACCCGGGGGACAATCGGGGGCCTGCTTTACACATTATTCTGCTTTATTCTTTTGTATCTGATTGACAGTGATTGGTCTGTCGCTGTAAAGGTATCGACACGCTTCAGTCTACGCAGCTGCACATGGGTACCTGACTTTACACTTGAGTTAGGGAAGGGGAAGGCAGCGAGGAAGTAAACTGATCACCCCCCCCAGATCTTGATGCTAAAACTAATATAGTGAAGTCTCTAACACTTCACTCTTCTACCTTTACTTCTACCTTCGCTATTACCTTTACCTTTTATTCTTTTGTGTGGTTATATCGCGCATCGTGATCTCTGATGATGAGTTTGTGTGGTTATATCGCGCATCGTGTTCTCTGATGATGAGTTTGTGTGGTTATATCGCGCATCGTGTTCTCTGATGATGAGTTTGTGTGGTTATATCGCGCATCGTGTTCTCTGATGATGAGTTTTGTGTGGTTATATCGCGCATCGTGTTCTCTGATGATGAGTTTGTGTGGTTATATCGCGCATCGTGTTCTCTGATGATGAGTTTGTGTGGTTATATCGCGCATCGTGTTCTCTGATGATGAGTTTGTGTGGTTATATCGCGCATCGTGTTCTCTGATGATGAGTTTGTGTGGTTATATCGCGCATCGTCGTGATCTCTGATGATGAGTTTGTGTGGTTATATCGCGCATCGTGTTCTCTGATGATGAGTTTGTGTGGTTATATCGCGCATCGTGATCTCTGATGATGAGTTTGTGTGGTTATATCGCGCATCGTGATCTCTGATGATGGGTTTGTGTGGTTATATCGGGCATCGTGTTCTCTGATGATGAGTTTGTGTGGTTATATCGCGCATCGTGATCTCTGATGATGAGTTTGTGTGGTTATATCGCGCATCGTGTTCTCTGATGATGAGTTTGTGTGGTTATATCGCGCATCGTGATCTCTGATGATGAGTTTGTGTGGTTATATCGCGCATCGTGATCTCTGATGATGAGTTTGTGTGGTTATATCGCGCATCGTGTTCTCTGATGATGAGTTTGTGTGGTTATATCGCGCATCGTGATCTCTGATGATGAGTTTGTGTGGTTATATCGCGCATCGTGATCTCTGATGATGAGTTTGTGTGGTTATATCGCGCATCGTGATCTCTGATGATGAGTTTGTGTGGTTATATCGCGCATCGTGATCTCTGATGATGAGTTTGGGTGGTTATATCGCGCATCGTGATCTCTGATGATGAGTTTGTGTGGTTATATCGCGCATCGTGATCTCTGATGATGAGTTTGTGTGGTTATATCGCGCATCGTGATCTCTGATGATGAGTTTGTGTGGTTATATCGCGCATCGTGTTCTCTGATGATGAGTTTGTGTGGTTATATCGCGCATCGTGTTCTCTGATGATGAGTTTGTGTGGTTATATCGCGCATCGTGATCTCTGATGATGAGGTTCTGTGGTTATATCGCGCATCGTGTTCGCTGATGATGAGTTTGTGTGGTATATCGAAACTTTGTTTAATGATTTTTTTCTTTTTTTAATATTGAACTTTTTTCAGACTTCTGCGCTGTTTTCGTACATCTTTCTTGTAAATTACAAGAGTATGAGAGGAATGTCTGTATGTGGTTTTTAACGATAAGCTCAGCTCGCCTCTTTAATGAAATATATTCATAGTACAGTAACGGTAGTTCCACAGCAGATACTGACGTAGGCGAGTGAAGTGTTACAGACTTCACTGTACTGGATCCAGCATCGAGAGGTGGGGTGACCAGATCACTTTCTCGCTGTCTTTTCCTTCACTAACTCAAAGAGGAGAGTCAGGTACCCATTTACAGCTCGGTAGACTGGAGCGTGACGGTACCGTGATTGGAAACCCGGCGCCTTTGCCGCTAGAGACCAGCGCTCTAACCACACAGCCAATCGGACGCTCATATTCCTAGTAAGTAACACATACATTTTCGCCGTGTAGTTCCACGTGGTCTCTAAGGAGACAAATAGAGAAAAAGAATACTGCTAACTCTGGTATACCGTAAGAGGTTACTAATTTGAGATTGCGCAGGTGGATGGCAACCGTGTGATGTAAAATATATTGCTACAGAAAGCACTACTGCGTGAACAAAATGCTTTTGTGCAGGCTCCCGGGAAGGGAACCTGCCGCATTGTTAGCCCCCATGTATTCTAGGGAGCGAAAAGGGAAATGATGATGAAGGCGATGATGATGATAATGATTATAATGAATATCTTCTTCGTACACTCTCAGACGTCCACTTGAATGTTCTCAAAGAAAGCAGTAGTCAGTTTGAGGCTATTTGAATCCCCGTAAAGCTTTTCCACGAAAGGAACTGGCGTCGGCCATATGCGCTTTCTCTGTACCACATATAAGGGGCAACTTTGAAGCAGATGTTCAGCAGTCATTTTATCAGTGCCACAGTTACACTGATCGGTAGTTCCTATCTTTAGCTTGTTGAATAGATGGTATCTCAATCTGTTGTGGCCAGTGCGGAGTCTGAAGATTACCACTTGTTCTCTTCTGTTGAGCTGGTAGTAAGCATCATTCTGTGTGTGACCTGGATGTTCTACATTCCATTTGTTTCTGTATCTGATTCTGATAAAACTCTTTGCCTCCTCGAAAGTTAGGCTTGCATCAGGCTGAGGTAGATGTGAACCTTCTTTTGCCATTCTATCAGCCTCTTCATTGCCGGTGATGTTACAATGAGATGGGATCCACTGGATCACAATAATGAATATGAGAAAGTAAGACATGCCGCCACCCATGAGTTACCGGTCATGGTAGTAGTAGTCGTAATCGTTATTTTATTCGGAATGGCACTATCAATGGTAGTAGTAGAAGTAATAGTAGTAGTAGAAGTAATAGTAGTAGTAGAAGTAATAGTAGTAGTAGAAGTAATAGTAGTAGTAGAAGTAATAGTAGTAGTAGAAGTAATAGTAGTAGTAGAAGTAATAGTAGTAGTAGAAGTAATAGTAGTAGTAGAAGTAATAGTAGTAGTGGTCATTTTGATAGTAGGTGTGCTAGCAGTAGTAATAATAGTCGTTATGGTAGTAGTAATAGTGTTAAAATAGTTGTAGTAGTTTTGATAATAGTGGCTATGTAAATGAGTGTACTTATTGTTGCTATTGTTGTTAGTTTGGTGGTGGTGGTAATAGTAGTATCAGACCAGTGGTTCTCACATTTTTTTTCTGTCCCTGTCCCCTTTGGCTTTTAATAAACTTTCACGTACACCGTACACAATATGGAAAGACATAAATTCCAGACTTTGTCATGCATGTCGACAAAAGAAAGTAAATAAACCAATTAAATACTTATTCATAAAGAAACCTCATTCGATAGATACTTTTTTAACAGGCTTTTCTTTAACTTGCAACGTATGTCACCTTCAAATCTTGCAATCGATTTTTCGATCACTTCCAGATGAGCAATAGCTTTGAAACTTGGCATAGTTGTGTATTCCCAATGACAATGCAATAATCAGTCGTAAAAATAATAAAATGAATAACATTAAAATTAATACTAATTTTTTAAATTTTTATTGTTTCATCAGTGAAAAGGGCGATAACTGCAAATAATCTAGGTGTATTCTTTCCAACAAGATTGTCTTTCTTGAGAGAAATATTGAAACTTCTCCTCCCTCCTACCTCCACACACACACACTATCGCACGCGCGTGCACAGACATACACGCAACTGACAACTACATTTTTTAAAATGTAATTTACAACTCTTATCAAAGTTTAAAAAAATAAATAAATAAGATTAAATTAAATTAACTTTCCCTGTAATATACTGAATAATGAAATCCGCCTCCTGTGTTCTGGACTCGTTTATCGCAAAATGATAATGTCATTAGCGTATCGATTACATTTGACTTAAATGTACAAACAACAACAAAATAACACTAAAAAGAAGAAAATATAAAAAAAAATATTTTAAACACGCTTTTAATGCACTAAAAACCACAAATAATTTTTCACGGAGTTTATAGCTTGAAGTCAAAAAATGTAACATTAAATTTACAAAATGCCTGGGGCGCTGATTCTACATGAAATTAACTTCTGCTTTATACTTCATTAGACACTTAAGGATAAAATATATGATTAGCGCTTAAGCGCCCCACGCTTTTTGTCAATTTGATGTTACATTTTTGACTGCAAGCTATAAACTCCGTGAAAAATTATTTGTGGTTTTTTAGTGCATTAAAAGCCTGTGTTTAAAATATTTTTAAAATACGTTTTTATTAGTACCATGAAGTGTATCATGATTCGTAGGGAGAAGTCGTTATAAAAAATTATTTATGTTGTTGAACAATACGATAATACAATTATTTATTAAATATTCCCCGTACCATTTTAACAAGCTTGGAAACCCCTATATTAGACCAAGAATAAACATAAGAAGACAAAGCCATAAATCATTAAAAATAACTCTACCTGACGTCCACTCGCGAAGTAACTCGGTATGAAAGCGGCCCAGATGACGAGAGTGGTGTAGACGCACATGGTGATAAACTTTGACTCGTTGAAGTTATCTGGCAACTTTCTTGTCTTGAAGGCAAACACTGAGCAAAGAAACACGAGGACCACGTTGTAGACGAGGAAGGTGGCAAGTCCAGGTAGCGTCCAGTCACAGCTAAGCTCCACGTAATTCTCTTTGGATTTAAAACAAATGGATTAGATATAAGTAACGATTCTTGAAGCCCGTGTGTAACTGAGATCGAATGGGGAGCAATGAACAGTAACACTACTACTTACCAGTCATGTCGTAATGGGCGACTAAGGAGGGTTTAGCATGGGGCTGGTTACTCCCCATCCTGTAGAAATTGTAAGCTTCAAACATATCTACAAGTATAGACAGGTCAGCCACAGAAAATAATGTACATTGTACTCAGTCATCGAAGGCAGAAGAGGGTCCTCGGTTAACTCTTTGACTCCGGAACAACGCTCAGAGCGTTGGTCAGATTTGACACCAGTGCCAAAACAACTCTCTGAGCGTTGTTTTTAGTCTATCACAAATTAAAAATACGGCACAGGGTGGAAAATAATTGCGGAGTCAAAGAGTTAAGGAAGCTCATGACGCAGGAGTCTGGCCTGCTGACTCACGTCTTTGTTTCTGCTAGAAGAACTGGAGACAGAAATTAAAGTGACGTAGAAGACATAAAAAAAGATCTGGAGCAGATGGCACAGGACAGGAGGACCTAGCACAATATTTGTGAAGGCCTATGCTCCTTGGGTCGGCGTCTGTGGCC
The DNA here is from genome assembly GCA_024509875.1 of Oreohelix idahoensis. NCBI lineage: Eukaryota > Metazoa > Mollusca > Gastropoda > Stylommatophora > Oreohelicidae > Oreohelix > Oreohelix idahoensis. The sequence continues at coordinate 173,580 of JAMPIV010022168.1, read as the reverse complement.
TAATGGATATGAACGCAGTTTCATAATCCAGATATACCAGGTTCGAAACTTGCTGCTGGCGGTTTGGTAGCAGATCGCTTTGTGTGGATTTTTAACAATGGTATAAGCGCCGTACCGTTCAGAAAGCAATGGCAAACTACTGAATGAAAAAATTGCCTAGAAAAATCACAAACAGCCAATAAAAGCTGGGGTTGATTGCCATGTCCTGTAAAGGATAAGCAACTAACTATGCTCCTTGGGGAACCTGTAATGAATGAATGAATTACTACAGAATAAGACACACTGAGAGAAAGTTTATCCCCTCTTATAATTGCGAAAGGTGAGACTTGACCACATGCCAGTCATATCTACCAGTGGTTGCTGGTTTTTTCTTTACACTAAGTTGGTATTTACCATAGGCTTCCTCAAGGGGGTCATCTGCAGTGTTGGGCCCATGATACATATAGACCGAAAAAGGAGGCTGTGGCGTAACATCTGCACAATAATAAATAATAGACACACATCAGATGAACATGTCCCCGCCACTTGGAAGATGGTCGCATCCCGAAAGATATCTTCTACGGACAACTGGCAGATGGCAAAAGAACAGTTGGGCGACCGCAGCTGAGGTTCAAAGATGTGTGCAATAGAGACATGAGGGCACTGGACATAAATCCAGCAACCTGGGAAGATGAAGCTGCCGATCGCACGAAGTGGCAATGCTCTCTACGGCGCCATCTCAGACTGGGCGAAAAGAAGCTCTCATGGCAAGCAGAAGAGAAGACAAAACATCGAAAGGAACAACTAGAAAAAAAAGCAGATGAGGGCTGTCCCATCAGGGGCGCATTTCGATAGTCAGTAATGACTGAAGGGGCTATTATTATTATTACGATAAAAATGTTCGATGATCTGATTTCACATGTTGCCCGGCTTATCTGTCTGATTACCGTAGCCAGATACAAAACGAAAGAGTACCTAACTGAATAGAGGTCACAGCTGAGTCTGAAAGTACACGTAGGACAGACTAAGAACTTTGAGAATAAACGCAGCTAATCATAGCTAAATTGCACTTGGAGAACTATCATTCCAAGATGTGAACTCATAGGTATATCTTGGCAGCAATATAGACAAAATTTGGACAAACTTGGTGGAAAGGATAGAGATATCAAAATAAGAATAAAGTTATAAAAACGGGAGTTTTTCTTCCACCGGAAGGAAAAAACACAACAAACAAGTGCAACGCAAAATAATAATCTCAAACTCACATGTCAAAGCATTCTTACTGTATGACTCTGAAACATGAACAATAACAAAAAGCACAACCATGAAGTTACAGACTTTCGTTAATGACTGCTTGTGCATAATAAATGGGTTGTTAGTGTATGATAAAATCACCAATGACTTGACTTTGATCCATTGTCACTGAGCGTCAGCTCTTGGTAAAATCACCAGTATCGAGCTGTGATGGGACGAACCAGACACATGCCAACTCATCAAGAGGTGACTGCAAGGCGTAGTCGTTGTATGTAAAAAATGTTGAGTAAACTAAGTGACGCCGTTGTAATTCAGTACTTGCTCTGGAATCTCCAAGATAAGAGAATTTAGAAAAAAAATTTACATTTAACATATATACTATAACATATTTCTTAGGACATATAAGAAACAAGAGGCAGCGATAGTGGTCAGTGCACTGGCTTCCTAGCTCGGTGGTCCATAGTTCAATCCCTAGTTGAGATTGATTTTTTAGACCGCACACGGCTCCGGGGTCGACCCAGCATCATGAGAGCAGCTCTGGGAAGGTTAAGGCGGCCAGCGTGATGCTGACCACATCACCTCTAGTGTGTTGATGGTCAAGAAAAAATGAGCCTAACACAATATTCCCTAAACGCCTTAATGGACATGTAACGGGATCCTTTAACTGCTCTTTATAAGAAATAAGAAGCCTGGAACATTTTGTGACATCGTGAAAGATTTAAAGAAGAAAAAAGAGATTGAAGACGACAAAAAAGAAATGATACTGAACGGTTTGACAATGATGGCCAGGAAAGACGTCAACAACAGAATTGATAAACTGTACTGGATATATAAAGTTGTGGAGAGACATAATCACCTACGCCACGAGGCATGGTATTTGAAGAAGAAGAACTAAAATCCGTTATCATTTACCTGTTCTTACGGGTTGAGTTAGCTTCGCTATAGGTTTGTACATGGTGGCCGATATGATAGAAAGAAGCATCTGCAAATTGAAAGTTGTAATTTACTGTTATTATTATTTTACATGAACATATTCATTATATAATGCAACATTGCTAGTTCATCTACGTGCTGTGTAACTTAGCAACGATTGTGGCATTCCTTTAGAGCAGGGGTCGGCAACCGGTCGTTCCCGATCTACCGGTAGATACAAGTGGATGAACGGGTAGATCTTTAGGCGACTGCGAGGAAAAAATAGAAAGACTTTTTAAAATAGGGAAATTTCGAGCTAGACCTCTACCGCAGGCATTTAAAATCGAGGCGTCTCCAGGATCAAAGTTATTTTTTTCTGCCTTCCCAATGAAAACTCTTGAGTCGGCTACTAAAATATATTAGTAAACTGCATGAGGTAGGAACGCCATCTTTTCGTTTTGAGGTTCATCATTCCTCCCGTCCCCCCGCACTTTAAATTACACACGCACGGGCACTCACACACAAACATATATATGTGTGTGTGTGTGTGGTGTGTGTGTGTGTGTGTGTGTGTGTGTGTGTGTGTGTGTGTGTGTGTGTGTGTGTGTGTGTGTGTGTGTGTGTGTGTGTGTGTGTGTGTGTGTGTGTGTGTGTGTGTGTGTGTGTGTGTGTGTGAGATCTTTACAGGGCTCACTGTTACTAAAGTAGATCTCAAAAGATCTTGGGTTGCCGACCCCTGCTTTAGACCATAACATTAGACTTTGCTCCACTGTTTACGTCCTGCAGAAATATATTCTTCTGTGGTGTATCCTGTGTGTTTTCATATATTAACAATCCCTTCCCTCTTCAGGCAGCCAGAGCTCCGTTAGACTGTGGCCTCGTGGCCGAGTTGGGCAATAGGATTGGAGTCAAGCCACTAAGTGTCAAGAGTTTCATAATTCATTGGCCATATTCAATTATTTTTCAAGTTCTTTCCTACTTTGATTAACGGAAAAATTCCAAAATTTCTTTAAGTGGCTTTATTTTAATAAAGCGGATAATTTAGCCCTGGTTGCCAACAACTGGTTCAAGTACATACATATTAAACAGTCAATTCTTTTTTTAAAAATGTTAATATCCTCACTTGTATCGATTGGATATATATCTTCTATTATATATATTATTATTATTACACTAACATAATTTTTACCGATAATTACCGATGTATGTTACGTCGGTCGGTCTCTCTCAAAATAGTAACTGGCGCCAGAAACAAAAGTGCTCAACGTACGGTGTGCAACTTGCGCGGCGTGGGTGTTATATAAAACAAATACTTTGGTTTTTTTTTTTTTTTTTTTTTTTAATTCTTTCACGAAATTAGTAGCTCTCGACAAAGGAAAAGTGCGTAAAAATTGGTGTGCATGAGCCAATAACATACCAAAGTGAATTGTATTTCAACGGTTTGACACATAATGATCAAGATGATAAGATGGCTGCCACGCACTTTCACACGAAATGGTGTCATCAAAGAACTTTTAAATTGAATCTAAACTAACATAGTTCTCGCCGTGTGTACGTTGGTCACAGCTGAGGATTGCAACCGTGTTGAAAGATTGTATTGTTTCCATTATATATACTCTCCCGAAAATAGTTACAATCAACAAAGAAAAGCGTTCAAATGAAGGTGTTCATGAATAGTTTGATTACACTGTATAATGGACATAAATCAAAAACACTCTAAGAATGTACTTCTATCTGCTCATCCGGGAACGGAAACAGCACACTATAATTAAAAACCCGTCAAATTTGGCTGGTTATTGCTAGTTCATAAAATAAATGTCAAAAACAAGGAAAAATAACGTCCATTTGACATTTGACTACGTTTTATTTATTTATTTATTTTTTATTTTTTGTATTTCCAGAAATAAAATAAAGTAAAATAAAATATAAAATGGCCCATAAACTGATGTTAAAAGGGAGCGCTGGCCACTATGAAGGCATGTGTTTGACAGGCCGCATCTGACGCTCAGCTGTAATGTTTGGTTTGGTTTTAAGGATTGCCTTCACTGCACGCGGACAACTCCAGCAGTGCTCTGATCTTCTCCCTTAGTTAGATCACACAAAGAGGATCTCAGCACACAGCATGAACTTCGTAGCACGGGTGAAAATCCCAATGTGTGTATATAGGAATCACAGATTCTATAAATATATTTGTGGTGAGTAAGTTTCTAATTTTTAAATTTTGCCAGGGCAGCGACCTTATGGCCTACTCTTTACAATTTCCACCTGCCGCGGGATTTTTAACGTGCACAACATGCACACGGGGCCTCCTTCTTTTTCTTTTTTTTGCCCTTATCCGAGAAGGCTAGGCATCCGGTCTCACCACCTAGAAGACCAGGGGGAAGTATGACATCATTTGAACCTTTGGTTCTGGAAAAAATATGTCCATAAATTATATTCCCTCTACTGAGAATCTAACCCGGTACCTATAGAACTCGAGGCGAACGCCATACCGCTTAGCCACTCCAACCCTTAGCTGTAATGCTCATGTTGCAAAACAATTTATGTAAGAAAATAGTAGTTAGTTGTCTTTATTTTGACGTTGATTTCATATAAATTAATTTTATATGAATGAAGATGTAAAAATTTCAAAACAGGAAACGAGTTTTCGATCACCCTGTAGCTTAAAGTCAGTTTTAACAAATAATAGGTTTTAAAACGGCTCACAAAAGCACTAACCTGAACTGAGATGAGTATGCATGTAAACACAATCTGGGACTTTGGGCTGATAAACTTCACTTTGACCTTTGACTTTTTCCCAGTCGTGAAAATGCGATGAATCCTTATTGCCTGAAGAAGAATCCAATTGTTAATGCGTCAACGTTTCGCAGATGTAGTGAAGGTCTTTTGTTTAGCGGGGAGACTGGAAAATTATGTAAATTAGCAACAAAAACGCGTTCTAGGCTAAAATGAAGAATTTCGCTTCCGTTTGCTTAAGCTGAAGATAAAAGTGTTTATGTATGTTACTTCTGTATTTATGTGAATATGTATCTGTGTGACTATGCATATATCTTCCTCATGTGTTTGTTGGCGTCCCTATACATCTTTTAACATGTGTGTTTCATGACTGTCTTGTAATGCTAAAAAGAAGTTTCCTCTACGTGTGTCCTATGCTACGCTAGCGTCTTCGTGTAATGTTCTATTGCCTTTTGTTTGGTTGCATGAATATATACTGAAACACATTAAAAACGCACCACTATTATATATACTGATGCCCAGAAGCTGGAAAAAAAAGTGTGGGAATGGATTTTCCCCGTGTTTGTCATGAGGTAGAGAGCGAATGGCTGCTGGAATGGAAAGTGCATGATTCAACCCACGGGTTTGTGTACAGACTACATGAAAACAATGAAAGTTACACGTGCAACACGATTCCCAACAGCTATGACCCTGAAAATGTGTACGCTTTGTGGCAGTATACTCGGTATAAAAAGGCCGTTGAGACAAAACACCCAGTACATGTGCTTGAAATGCAACGACTATCTGAAAACGACCGCCAACGAGCCATTGGTATGTTGGAGACCGGAATGTGCTCGCGGGCCATTGCCAGAAGGATGAATTGCCACCACAGCACTATTGTACGTCTCAATGAACGTTACGGAACCACTGGCAGTGCCCGGATAGACTTCGGAGTGGCCAACCCTGCGCAAGATCGTCATATTGTGCTGAGTCACCTAAGGAATCGTTCTCTCTCGGCAAGTCATACAGCAAGAGCAATAGTGGGTAGACGTGGGCAAGTCTCTCGAATGACAGTCATACGACGACTCAGAGATACAGGCCTTACTGCAAGACGACCTTATGTTGGGCCAAACTTGACTCACAGACATCGTCAGCAGCGCCTGCAATGGGCAGAGCAACATGTCAGATGGACTAGACTGCAGTGGAATGCTGACCTATTCACAGACGAGAGCAGATTCAACATATCCTTTGCTGATGGACGTATGCGGATTTGGCGACGGTGTGGAGGGCGCTTTGCAGATTGCTGTGTTCGTCAGCACAACCGATTTGGAGGTGGCAGTATTCACATTTGGGGAGGATTCAGTTTTCACCATCGCTTGCCTCTTCACGTCTTCCGCGGAAATGTTAATGCTGTGACATATCGAGATGAGGTTCTGGATGCATTGGTTGCTCCTGCTTTCACAAATTATCCAGACTTGCAGCTTCTCCAGCAGGATAACGCACGTGCGCACACCGCATGCATTACGCAGCAATATCTACAGCAGCAGAACATTGTGACGATTGATTGGCCTGCCCTATCACCAGACATGTCCCCTATAGAACATCTGTGGGACGAGCTTGGACGCAGAGTCTACAGGCAAGGTTCTCCAGCTAATCTGCAACAGCTCGAAGCTGCTCTTACACGTGAATGGGACTTGATTCCCCGGAATTTCCTTCAGAGACTTGTGCGTTCCATGCGGAGCTGCTGCCAAGCTTGTTTGCAAGCACACGGTGGACATACCAGATACTGAGGATAGTGTGAATGAATTTTTTTATTGGTTGCATTTTTGGTTTTCTCCCTTGCCTGCACAGAATGCAATGAATTTCATAACAATCAAATGTACAAATTAATGACCAGCATGCATTCATAGGAAAATTAATAAAGATTCCAAATATGTAAACTTGTAAACACTTATATTTACATTTCACACTCTGTTCCTGGATTATACAGGTAGTGCGTTTTTAATGTGCTTCTGTATATATGCTTGCAGATCTATAAAAGTATACATGCATGACTTTATATGCATGAATATAATAACGTATATAAATGCATTTGCATCTTATAAAGCTATGCAAGTATGAATGTACACATATAAAATTAATATTGATATCCTTGCTTATTTGTGAGTATGTTTGTATATAGGGTAAACATGTATACGGGTAAAGGTGAAGGATCCGGTTACACGCCCATTGATTCATATTGGGAATATGGTGTTAGGCCCACATTTTCTTGACCATATGGCACACTAACGGTGATGTGGTCAGCATCACTGTCGTAAATTTTGATAGGTTTGGAAGATATTTATGGTCCCACCTGAGTAGAGTGGATGGTGATAGTACGTGAGAAGTAAAGGTGTGAGAATAGATTTCACGAGTGAACAGTTTAAGGAGAAGATCTGTCTCTGGAATGAGTAGTTTCTCTAGTCCAGCCTATCTATACGACTATCTTTTAGTATAAGACAATCTTGCAACTCCCTATATCTAGAAATATAAGTTTAACTTAACACACACACACACACACACAATTATGTGACAAAACGACTCACAAACGTGAAAAAAATGGTAAATCGGGTATGGGTCTGACCAACACACAAAGTTAAGTTCTTTTGTTGTTTATTATCATTAAACTTTACAACATCGAATATCGAAAGAAAGATCAAACACAATCAGAATTCATACATAGAAAAATAACAGAATACATGATGTGCCCTCCCCACATTGAGAAAGAAAGAATCAAACAAGTTAATAACTCCAAAGGTTAAAGGTTAGCACTATGTCACAGCATAGACAGTAAAGAAAGAACAAAGTTCCTACTAAATGCTACTCAGTAAGTAAACAATATTTAAACAAAACCAAAGATGATGTAGTTTCTGTAACTAAGAAATAGTTCACTCTCTCTGTCTGACATACAGTGGCCACTCAGTCACGCTTACCTAATATGGGTGATATATCCCGTGGAAATACGAGTATCCTGAATATAAACTTTCAGTGTTTTGTATCTTCCAAATTTGGCCCCAGTCCTTCCTCTATAACAAATAAGATTTCTATGAAGGGGACGCCAAATTTGGTGGTTGATTCCTGGATGGACAAATGTCACCTCGAATAGTTAATGTAGAAACAAAAAACCCGCGATCTGTGTTCACAGTAAACAGTAGAAAGTACTTCCAGTCTTATGAAACATCTGGTTGCTAAAAAGTGTTACAATTTATAACTGATGATGATGGTAAATCCTATCGGCTGGCTCTGAGGTGATTGCCGATTTTGAAACAGCGTAACTCATGGATAAAAATCCACTTGGATAAGACTGACAAAAGTCAGATGGAAATGTTACTTTTGTTCCGCCACAGTGGGCTGATAAAATTGAACAAATATCTGGGTATTTATAAGTCCAGTTAAATTTACTATTTAAAATGTTAATTTACCTCTTTGGCCAGTCCTGTTCACAACTGAACTTGGGGACACATAAGCCAAGAAGAAGACAACATTAATCAATCAGTAGATGAAGAAAAAGGACCAAAATAGACCACAATAGACCAAAATAGACCGCTGGTCGCCGTTTGATCCGGTCTGCTAGAATAGAGAAACATTATGAAAAAATGCTACTATTATATCTCTACATATATATACACGGTAGGGGACGAGACGATCTCTCATCCTCTCCGTCAGTCCTGATTAACGTTAAGAGGCACACGGTGTCTATAGCCTATACTGTCGGGCGTCGCTTAGCGAGTACAGGTTTGGTTGAGGCATGCAGCCTTTTCCCCTCCTGTCCCGGTCAACGATCAGCGCACAATGTCAATTATTATTTAATTATCCCTACGCGCACTTAACAGATATCGCCTGTCATTAATGGCTATTTGATTGTCGGCGTCTGGTATAACTAATAGTCACTTACTAAAATTACACAAAATGGAACAAACGTGAATTATATGGTCGCGCCTAGTGTATTAATTAGTCAACTAAACGTCTCTTCTTGTGTGATAAAGCGGGTGATGGAATTTACATTAAACTGCACATCTGGTAAAAGAATCTACGCGTTATTTATTTCACTAGTTTTAAACGCTAGGAAATCACAGTGAATTATAATGGTAACACTTAACACATTTTAACACTTAAGCACAAATTTCTATTACCAGAAAATCTGAATGAAATCCCCACGAAGGCTATTAACACACCTTCCACAAAATGGTTCTAGACTACGTGTTTAGACCCCGAAAAATTCTGAGCGACAACTGATAACTGATTTGAGAAGGCACAGTTTATATACATTATTGTTATCTGCTTTCTAGAGGATGCTAATTTTCACACTATAGCGCATAGCAGAAAAATCAGGAAACTCCGTTTTCCCAGATAAAAGGTTTTACGGTCGCTCTGTTCGGCGTTGCTAATCGACAACAGAGACTGAAAACCGTGTAACTGGTGTCCGCAGATTTTGCCCGCTTCTGGAAATCAAAGGTTTATCTCCCCCTGTATGTACGAACATCAGAGAATCTCTCGGGAAAATATTTTGCCCGATCGTCTCGCTTCAAAGACCCGGTGTTTTTCCACGTGCATCTGTCTGATATCTGATGATTGACAGATCAGCTCGCGTGAGAAACTCAGGTAAACAGGCCGAGTTCGCTCCCTGTTATGACTGGCAGGTCGCGGAAGTTGGTAATATTTCCGTTTGTTTACGTCTCAGGGAAAAATGGCATGGATTAAAAATGAATAAACGCAGGCTGTAAGTTGCATGGCTGTGCTAGTGAATCATAGACCCTGTGAGATCATGAAACTGTCAGACACTGTAGGCTATATTTCCATTATACGTCACAATCACGCCGGCCGACTTTAACCGTGCCAGAAAACATGTATAATGTTATGGAATGAACAAACTCACCAAGCTGCTGTGTTGGGAAAAGCGAATGAAGTTCTATTTTTTCACATATGCCATTAAACGTCGTGGGACCAACAGGAAATCAGATACAGTGTACAGTGAAAAAGGGTACATTTAACAATAACCACATTAGCAAAGTTGGGATATCAGTGTTAGAGTATGAGCCCATCAAACGATGATAGAATGGACAAAACAAGGATATCAAGGCTGGAGGTATGAATACAAAAAATGATGATAGAATGGACAAAACCAAGATATCAAAGCTAAAGGTATGCATACATCAAACGATGATAGAATGGATAAAAAAAGGATATCAGGGCTGGAGGTATGAATACATCTAACAATGATAGAACTGACAAAACCAGGATGTCAGGGCAGGAGGTATGCATACATCCCACGATGATAGAATTGACAAAACTAGGATATCAGGGCTGGATGTATGAATAGAAAAAAACGTTGATAGAATGGACAAAACCAGGATATCAAGGCTGGAGGTATGAATACATCTAACTATGATAGAATGGACAAAACGAGGCTGTCAGGGCTGGATGTATGAATAGAAAAAAACGATGATAGAATAGACAAAACCAGGACATCTGGGCTGAAGGTATGGATACGTCTAACTATGATATAATGGACAAAACCAGGATATCAGGGCTGGAGGTATGACTACAACAAACGATGATAGAATTGACAAAACCTAGATGTCAGGACCAGAGGTATGAATACATCTAATTATGATAGAATTGACAAAACCAAGAAACCGGGGCTGGAGGTATGCATACATCACATGATGATAGAATGGACAAAACCAGGATATCAGGGCTGGAGGTATGAATACATCTAACTATGATGAAAGAATGGACAAAACCAAGAATATCAGGACTAGAGGTATGCATACATATAACTATAGTAGAATGGACAAAACCAGGATATCAGGCCTGGAGGTTTGAATACATCTATGATAGAATGGACAAAACCAGGATATCAGATCTGGGTGTATGAATAGAACAAACGATGATAGAATGGACAAAACCAGGATAGCAGGGCTGGATGTATGAATAGAACAAACGATGATAGAATGGACAAAACCAGGATATCAGAGCTGGGTGTATGAATAGAACAAACGATGATAGAATAGACAAAACCAGGATATCAGGGCTGGATGTATGAATACATTAAGGAAGAGATGACATAATTAAGCAGAGGACAAATATCAGAGATACAATTTTAACAATCACACAGTCAGGACCACCATTATCATCATCAGTTTTCTTTGCTCTCCGTACGGAGCATGGAGCCACCACTGTATCTGGCTCCCTCTCAGGAAGCCTTCACGTTTTCTTACAGCGGTAGTTTTAATTTGTTTTAAATGAAGAGGTTGCCATCCCTATAACGACTTTATTGTTGCCTTTTACGACATACTTGAAAGAGCAGTAGAATTATTCTTTTTATGTGTAATCTATAGTTGACAGACACCCCTTCCCTGAAAGGAAAACAAAGAATATTAAAAGGTAGGAAAAAGGAAGGAAAGGAACCCGTTACATGCCCATTGAGGCATATTGGGAATATGGTGTTAGGCCCATATTATCTTGACCGTCGGCACACGAGGGGTGATGTGGTCGGCATCACGCCGGCCGCCTTAACCTTCCCAGAGTAGCTCTGGTACCCATTTGGGGCTGGGTCGACCCAGGAGCCGTTTGTGGCCTAAAAATTTTCCGCCTCATCTGGGGATCGAACCATAGACCACTGCGCTAGTAAAGGTAGGCTGACACACAATGTCGTAGAAAACGAGTAAAGAGAGTTGGGCGTGAACTCATCTACCCCAACCTGTAACTACTTCTTCTTCTTAGATCCTTAACCACCGGCTGTCAAAGCAGTCAGTGGCCATCACGCCTAGTGGCGTCTTGTAGGGAAACAACAAATTGATTCCACTTTGCTCGATCGGTGGCCATCCTTCGTACAGTGCTGTAACTACTTAAAGCCACATAAATTTCAGTCACAAAAATGAATACGTCATCGGAAGCAAGTATTTCAAGGTAATCCAGATTTGACGTCCAGGTTGAATTAGGCTCTCTATCAGTTAGGTTCATGATGCAGCACAGAGAAAACCGTGCCTGTTTATCCTCCAACGAAACTATACTGTTCAAAAAAAGAAACGCATAGCTACTGAAGGCACACATAGCCATAATTGTGACATTCAATAACTTTTTTAATTTAATGAGTTAATTGTTCAAATTGCACACAAGAATACCTTAGGGTTCAACCAATCAAATGACAGTTGTTTTGCATCTGGGTGATAAATGTAGATCTGTAACGTTTCCAGTTTAATAGGGGACACCACATTCAGACACCAAGTTTATAAAGGGTGTTTTCTCTGGCCATCACATAGATAAGTGTATATTTCACACCGTTGATAAATGTCACTCTTTATGTATTAGTGATGGCATGAATGTTTGTATGTACTCGTCTGCTTGATGAGAGTAAGTGGTCAACTCAAACCTAAACACAGTGTGGGTGAACAGGTCGCCTTGTCCGGAACGTGTTGAGGCCCTGGCAAGGGATGTTGACGTTAAGTGTGAGTATGAATGTCAGTAACGCGAATGGAATGAATGGTTCTGTGGAGTTGACAAGTTGGTAACAATGCACTCATACCCTCACGGCTGGAAGTCAATGATAGCTGGAACTACTGTAAACGTTTTTAGACAGTTTAATGACACACACTCTGACAGCACGGTTGACAGTCATTGGAACAGGTTGACACAATAAATCATTAGATACTTGATCAAATGGGTGGCAACATCAATTTGGCAATCTCATAGCATGTAAATATAATTGAACGATAGTAGCAAGTATATAGTTCTGATTGTCTATCGTCTCATATCTCCACTGACTAATCGTATCAGTTTGAGTTAACAATAATAATGGTCATCACAATGCTCCCTTACAGACCCTCTGCTGACTACGTCTTTCAGGCTAAGTCTTTTAGGCTTTAACTTCAACAGGGTCTTTTATTTAAGGGTGACAATCTCAAATAACCAAGAGTGGACTTCAATACAATGTAAGTCTTGGTATCACCATCAGGTAATAAGATATATCTGTTCTCTGACTGACACTTCAAACAGACCAACAGTGGGATTCAAAATGGCGCTGGTCCCAGTGAGCGGCGTTCATCCAAAAGATATCCTCACTACAAATGAAAGCTCCGTTCATTTGCTCAACTAATGTCTTGGGTTTTCCATACCCATAAGAAATGTTACATATGTCCACTCACAGTGCTGCTAGTACAGGAATCGTCTACATACGATCCATCACATATATAAAGATGATATAACATCTATGATGTCGTTAGGCCTAGGTAAAGTTTTAGAAAATGTTCCTTCTTTACCTTAAGTTCAGAAAATACTAGTAACTAGCACACGCCATTCCCTCGGCGTAAAGTATATATATATATTCTGGGAGAAGTATCGACCATCATGGTCTACTAAGAGAAACTCCTCTTTTCCCCAGAATCAATCACAATGACGAAAAACTTCGGACTCCCTTTTGTCCGACGGCCTTCAAGATTCGTCCATCATCACGGAAGAGCCAACGACGACTAATCGTCTCATTGGGCATGCGCTAATGTTAACCTTTCAACTATATTCAAGTTGGGCGACTACATATTTACTTTCACTCGAAGCAAAAAATGAGTATTCGCCCTTTGACTAGAGTTCTAATCTTAGACCCAAAATATTATTACCAAATATTTCGAAACATAACAAGTTTACAAACAAATAAATATCTTTCTATATATATATATATATATATATATATATATATATATATATATATATATATATATGTATATATATATATATATATATATATATATATATATATATATATATATATATATATATATATATATATATTCACTGCCACCAGTAATCTGTTGGTAACAGACTACCGCAACCCCCGGGAAAAAAATACAATTTTTTTTTTAAATACATCTAGGAGCAACATACAATAGTCTCACAACGCACGAAAAATGCGCAGATGAAAAAAAAACAGCAATTTATAACGCCAAATTAAGGTAAAGTCGAAGCATAGATCGACTTGTGAGAATATATCTCAACATCTCAGAGAAAGCATTTCTCTTAAGCATAAATATTTCCAGGGAGGTGCCACCAACGTATACTACAATGCTGGCAATGACACAATGCATATAACAATTTCATATTTAAGCACTATAAGTACATGATTGACAAAGAAGAAAAATCATCAAAGAACAACGGTGAATATATATCAATGAACGTAGTGATAGTAGTGATACAATCATTATATTACAAATTACAATGTGTATCTATCTTGATATAGAAAAAAGAACTGTTGTAGAGTTAGATGTGTTAAGAAGTCCAAGACCCAACAGTTAGGTGGAATCATGTGGGCATCTAGACAAAATGTCTGCCATCACATTATCTGATCCACGGATAGCTCGTACTGAGAAATGAAAAGGTTGAAGAGCAATTGCATATCGAGTAGACCTCGAGCTCTTCAAATTCTTACTCTGTATAGCCGTAAGAGCTTTCTGGTCGGTTTCTACTATGAAATGTGCGCCTAGAAGGAATCTTTGTAGTTTGAGAATTGACCAAACCATAGCCAATAGTTCACGGTCTAAAACCGAGTAATTCCTTTCTGCAGCATTAAGTTTTCTGGAGATATACATTACAGGATGCAGAGTTCCAGAGTACTCTTGCATTAGTGCCGCTCCAATCCCAGTTGATGAAGCGTCACTACGAAGAACAAATGTCTTATCTGTAGTAGGTAACACTAAAATAGGTGGTGTTGAAAACAAATTTTTAATCTTATCCAAAGAGGATTGGCATTCCTGTGACCAGTGGACCATATTAGGCGACCCTTTCTTTAGTAGTGTAGAAAGAGGTGCCATGATAGAGGATAGATTCGAAATGAATCTTCCATAAAATTGAATAAGACCTAAGAGACTTCGCACTTGCTTTTTAGTCTTAGGAATAGAGATGTTAAGTATCTTAGTGATATTATGGTCCTCTGTCTTTAGGAAACCATGACCAACTCGATGGCCTAGGAAAGAAATTTCGCTAAAACCAATGCAGGCTTTAGAGGGTTTTGCTGTCAGGTTATACTCGCGTAGAGTAGATAGTAATTCAACTAACCCCGAATAGTGATCTTCCCAAGTATCGCTGAAAAGACAGATGTCGTCTAGGTACGCAATGACATCTGACCGATAAGATAGGATTCGACGCATCATGCGTACGAATGTAGCTGGTGCGTTCATAAGGCCGAAAGGCATGAAATTCCATTGAAAAAGGCCTCTAGGTGTAGAAAAAGCAGTAAAAGGTTTGGCGCGTTCAGATAAAGGAACTTGCCAATATCCTTTAGACAAATCAAGTTTAGTGAAAAAATGAGATTTAGAAAGCCTAGTAAGTAGCTCTTCTAGTAAAAGCATAGGTTCAGCATCAAACTTCGTAACTTGATTCAATTTGCGATAGTCAACGCAAAGACGTATGTTATTGTCTTTTTTCCGAACAATAACCATCGGCGAAGAATATGCAGAAGTGGATGGTTCAATTATTTTTAAATCTATCATCTCATCCAACTCCTTCTCAACCTGTGCTTGAAAATGTATAGGGATAGGATAAGGTCTGACCCTAATAGGATTATGGTCAGTTAGAATAATGTCATGTTCAATGACATGAGTTTGTCCAGGGATGTCAGTAAGGACATCCTGAAATGTTTGTAACATAGCCGAAACTTGTCGCTGTTCTCCTAGAGATAAATCAGGAGAGACAGTAACATTTTTCCATGATTCACTAGAATGAAGTGGAATCATCGGAAGAGGAAGATTTACATCTGAAAAACTTGTTTCCTCATCCTGTATTACGGACAGTGATGAGTAATGACCATGTTGGACTGGTGAATCGTCCGTTGCCTGGAAAATAGGCTGTAAATAATCCGGACGTTCATGGAATTCCGTAAGCATATTGATGTGAAGGTTTTATGCTTTCCATCAATATCGACAATGTAGTCAACATCGGAAATTTTCGAGATTATATCGTACGGACCTTTCCAAGAAATAAGAAGTCTGTTTTCCCTACAAGGTAGCAAAACAAATGTCATAAGGTTCTTTTCTTATTGGCAAATTGTCTTGCCTTCTGTTTAGCAAATTCGGAAGAAGAAGTTGCCAATTTGCATGCTTCGATAATCTTTTGTCTCAGCGCGATGACATATTCGTAAGAAGATTTTGTGTCATCGGTAATATTATCAGCGGTTATGAGATCATGAAGCAAAGACATGGGGCCGCGCGGTCGCGCGCCAAAGACAAGTTCAAAGGGAGAAAATCCTGTATGTTCATTGGGGACCTCTCTGTAAGCGAAGAGGGCCGCGGGTAAAACCCTGTCCCAATCTTGAGGATGATCCTCAGTTATCTTCCCTAGTAAGTTTTCGAGTGTTCTATTTAGCCGTTCAACCATCCCATTGGACATAGTATGATAGATACTACTCAAAGATCTCTCTATCTGCAGAGTAGACATTACTTGAGACATGGTATCCGATATTAGTTGGGTGCCATGGTCTGATAATATCTCTCCGGGGAATCCCAGACGAGAAAATATAAGCCAAAGAGCATCTGCAATGTCAGCAGTAGTAATGCTCTTCAGAGGAATAGCCTCTGGCCAACGTGTGCACATATCAACACACGTAAAGATAAACTGATGTCCTCTAGCAGATTTGATCTTAAAGGGACCAATGATGTCTATCGCCATTTTTTGAAATGGTCGAATAGGGATGTCTGCAGCCTGAATAGGTGCAGCATGGCGTGGACCTTTGGATTTGACCTCTTGACTTACTTTACAAGATCGACAATAAATCCGTATGTCCTTGTTCACAAAAGGCCAAAAGAAAGCCGCAAGAACTCTTGACTTTGTACCGGAAAAACCCATATGTCCAGCACAATGAGAGTCGTGAGCGTGCTGCAAAATTTTAACTCTCAAATTCTTGGGCACTGTCGTGAAATATTCTAATCCACATATATAAATTATCAGGTAAATATAAAGCCTAACAAATACATTTAATAAAGAAAAGAAAAATGGTAAAAGAACAGTGCTGTCACAATGACTGTACTCGAAATCCCCCTTGTTTTCTGCTTCGTCTGCAAATTGTAACGCTTTCACGTTGATAGTAAAAGCCTACTATATTATTACCCGCTTTCTTCAATGAAACGTGTACTAAACTTGAGATACGCAAGCTGAACAATGACCTAAATTTAATATTTCATTCATCCCATACACGGCGTAACTAAAAGACAGATAAGCAGGAGAGAGAGAGGGGCAGGAAGCATGCAATACTAAACACGCGTCGCGCGATACACAATTGCTGCCATCACGCGTGTAAGGCCACATGCACTAACTTTTTTTCAGACGGACAGTGATAAAAACACTAACCTTCCCAGAGTTAGGTTTTAAAATCCTGAAAAACGCTTATTAGAAAAGATAACATTAGATGGGTTTACGTTTGAAAACATTACAGTACCCAGACAGCACATCTTCGAAACAGGAGGTAGAAGAAATTGCATATTTTGAACGCAGCCACTTAGCTCTTTTAAATTTGTATATTTGGGTTCCTTAGGGCTTGCTGACAAAGAATATGTAAAACGTTACGCAAATAGTCTAGGAATTACCAAATTATAGCCAAAATAAAATAGTGGGGATGCCTGACAGCATGAAATCATTTCTGCTCATAAAAATTTTTTATAACGTGTTTGAAAAAACCTTACGTTACGGAAATAGCCTACCATGTTAACTCCAAATTGATTGGAGCGCAACAAATGTAAGACTAAACACGATTGGTCGGGCTATAAATACTATCTTGTGTTGTCAGGGGAAACGTGAAAAAGGAGTACTTTTTTGAAAAGATGTGTAGACATGGTTTCATTGGGTAGAGCTGCGAATATACTCGATTCAGAGCGTCTGTTCATTGCCACATCTTGTAATAAACCTACTAAGAAGCAGTGCGTTGAGCACCAGTGTATATTTTATATAAAATAAAGCCTGGGACATCGGCAGATCGGAGTTGTGCTATATTCATTGCCAGTCAACGAAACTGTTTATTATTCTATGAATTGTGGGACCGTGGTCTTAAAGTTATTGAGCAGCACCTGGTCAGAGCTTTGCTGAATCCAGAGTCGGACAGCATACTCCTTGGTCCATTTAGCTATCAGTGAGGTGTCTCCAGAGCCCAGGGGAGAAATCGAGCAGAAGAGTCTTTTCCTGCCGCCATCACGCAAGATAAGCTGATGTGGCCAGCTGAGCTCAACATTATGTACCCCATCTTAAAATGACATTTTAAAATAACACTATGAGGGGAATTTAATTGCTTTAATACCAGGAACTGAGAACATCTCCAATACTAGTTCCTAAAGACAAACTATTGAAGTCATGATGACAAATACCAACAGAGCTTGAACAAAACAAAACCAGTATTCCCTCTTATTACTACTACACAACTGACACACATAGGATAGTTTTAATAATATATGTCACTACAATATTCATATTGATAAATTCTGTACATATAACTTGTAATTAAAATTGATTGTGATTCCTGGTTCCCTTTGTATTTGAATCAGGACACATATACATTCATGACAGCAATGAATACATATTGTTATTTGAAAAGTTATCAGTGACTCCTTTAAGATATCCTTATAGAGTGTTTTATGTATGTGAGTGTCACAGTGTTGTCAAGTGTAGTGGAATAAATTAAATTGTTTATCTGTCTGTTGTTGTTTTGACTTACACTTCATCATACACATACCCTAGACACATAACGTAGTCATCACACTATTCCAGAATAATTCTGACTGAGGTATACATATGTGGCAGCAAGTAAGGTTATCTATAATACACTACTCTTATTAGATATAGATACCTTCACAGCTGATCTCAGTCAGTACACTAAGTCCCCTATAAATATTTATAACATCCCACTTCACCACATATATTGGGGTCTCGCTCTTGGGATTTTGAATCTTTCCCTATTAAAAATATTGGGGGTAATTCACTTCAGGGAATATAAGAATTAAAAGGTATCCTTGGGTGGAATTAAATAAGGTTGAGCTCACGGTGCCTGTGTTGTCCATTAGATATATATTTAGAGATTGAATTGTTGGTTAGACATTGTATAAATTTACCTGATAGACAATGGCGGACCTGGCCAAATTTCGATCTGCTGCTGTTCAGACTGCAAAAGAGTTAGGATTAGATGGGCAAGTTATGGTTGCCTATGTCACTACGGAATGTGACAAATTTATTGAACGCGAAGAAAGAAGGTTTGAAGCCGAAAGAAAGTTAGAGGCTGAAAGGGAAATTAAGAAGTTACAATTTGAGGCTGAGGCTGAGACTAAGAGGTTGCAGATTGAGGCTGAGGCTAAGAAATTGGAAGCAGAAGACAAAAGATTGGCTGCAGAAAGAGAAGAGAAGAAATTAGCTGCAGAAAGGGAAGAGAAGAAATTAGCTGCAGAAAGGGAAGCAGAGGAAAGAAGATTGACTGCAGAGAGGGAAGCAGAAAAGGAGGAGAAGAGATTACAAAGGGAACATGAGTTACGACTAAGGGAGTTTGAGTTTCAAGGCCATGCTCCTGAAAATGGTGCCAGTCCCTTTGCCTCTGATGCCACTGCTAGCCAAGGAGCCTCAACCTCAGCTATGAATTTTCATTTAGATCATTTTGTTGAGAAAGACGATGATATAGAGAGCTATCTAAATAGGTATGAACTATTAGCTACCACGTATGGGTTAGAGAGAGAAAGGTGGAGCTTAAAGTTATCTCAGGGACTTCGTGGGGCAGCTTATGAAGTTTTTGCAAAAATGAGCAGAGGTGATCAGGAAAATTATGACATGCTAAAGCAGGCTCTTTTGTTAAGATATGAAAAGAATGCAGAATTTTATAGGAAAAAATTTAGGAATGCTAAACTACTGTCAGGTGAAACCTATCACCAGTTCTCTGCACGAATAGAGACATACTTGGAGAAATGGACTTCTCTGGGGAAAACCCAAGATCTTAAGGAAATGGTCCTTATAGAGCAATTAAGAGAGTCCATGGCTCCAGACCTGAGAAAGTTTCTCATGGAACAAGGTGCAGAGAGGCTGGGTGAGTTGCTAAATGTTGCTGAAAGGTATCAAGCAGCTCAAGCAGAGGTAACAGGTAATAAAAAGAAACAAGTGGATAACTTTAGGGCACCACAGAACTTTAATAAATTTGATCCTAGGGATCAAAACAAAGGTAAGCACCAATTTGATAGGCCACGGTATGAAAATAAAAATAAATTCCCACAATTCGATGAAAGGAAATATGATGAAAGAAAATCTTTCAACCAAGGAAAAAGGTGGTGTAAGAATTGTCAGATGTACAATCATGACACTGACCGTTGCAGAAGGAAACCTGTGTATATGGCAACCCTTCAGGTCAGGTCGACCTCAAGACAGGAGGAGGATATTATGTTGGATACCACTCCAGAAGAGATGAGGAAGGCACAGGCTGGGGATAAAACACTCAAGCCTTGTTTCAGAAAATTGTCAACTTGTCATACAACTCCAGGCAAGGGAGATTTTTACATGAAAAACAAGTTGATGTATAGGAAGACTGGAGCTAGATCCAAAGGTCAGGGACAGCTGGTACTTCCTAAAAGATATAGGGCAGACTTAATAAGGAGCCTACATGTGAAACCAGATGGGGACCATGAGAAGATAGGTACCATCATTCAAAAGGTGGCTCACAATTATTATTGGCCCAAAGCAAGATGGGACATTGAGAATTTTGTAGAAAGGTGTAGCATAGCACATGAGGGAACACCCACAAGTGGGAACATGGATCAGGACCTGGACACGCCACGGGGCAAAATTAGGCCTGATAATAAAAAGAAAAATAGATTTGATAAAGTGGACCAAATGGAATGGGAAGCCCCTTTTCACGGACAAGCTTCACTTAACTGTTTTACAATGGCCACTATGCGGAGAGTGCAAAAAGATGTCTTACCCCAGGATAAGCCGAAAATCCCTCAATCGGACTTAAACAAACTGGAGGAAGAGGATGTAGAGAGGAAATCTCTCATCAAGAATTTTAAGTGGGGAGAAAGCCCCAAAAGAAAAATTGGTAGCGGTCGTTTTGTGAATGATAATTCTGGGAAGAAAAATCATCACTATAAAGCTTCGAGTGGAAGAGACCATACCGGTGCATGGACAAATAGGTCCACACAATTAAAGGTCCATATGTAGCTTTGTTAAGAACGTGGACTGATGAAAAGGCAGAGGAAAACATTACATCTTCATACCAATATGTGAATGAGCTGACCACTCGTTTAAAAACTGGCTGGAAACTTGCCAATGAAAATTTGAAACAAGCCAGGAAGAAACATGCTGCCTATTATAACAGGAAGGCGAAAGACAGAAATTTGGCTGTGGGAGAGAAGGTACTGCTTCTTTTGCCCGGGAGTCAGAATAAGTTACAAATTGGATGGCAGGGTCCATATACAGTTCTAGAGAAGGTGTCTAGAACAAATTATAAGATAGATAAGAAGGGGAAAGAAAAAATCTATCATGTGAATCTCCTGAAGAAATATTTGGAAAGAGAACATCAGGAAGAGACACACTTGTTGACCTTGTCCATCGCCATGGAGATGAAAAAGGAACCACTTTCATCATTTGAATATCCATTACACCCCTGTGAGACAGCAGCACAGGTGAAAATCAGTACACATTTAACGAAAACTCAGAAAGAGAGAGTGCAACAGGTTCTAAATAATCATGCAGAGGTGTTAACAGACCGACCAGGGCATACAAACCTATTGGAATATGATATGAAACTGATAGACCCCACACCTGTCTGTATGAAACCATATTCGATTCCGTTTGCTAAGGAGAAAGCTTTGAAGGAAGAGATAGACTATCTGTTGAAGGAAGGAATTATTTCGCACAGTGAATCTTCGTATAGTTCCGGTGTTGTACTCTTAAGGAAGCCCTCTGGAGAACATAGACTCTGTATAGATTACAGGAGACTGAATGCTATTACAGAAGGACAGGTGGATCCATTGCCGGATACAAATCAGCTGTTTGCCAGACTAAATAAAGCTAAATATTTCTCAAAAGTGGATCTGAGTAAAGGATACTATCAGATTCCAGTAAAGCCTGAGGTTAGACCATACCTAGCTTTTAGTACCTCAGAAGGACACTATGAGTTTAATAGATTGCCATTTGGATTGAAGAATGCGCCTAGTGTCTTCTCTAGAATGATGAGAAAATTGTTGGATGTAAACATTTCGGAGGAACGTAATGAATCCCTGAGTTGCCTCTTTGATTGAGGATATTCCGAATGTTTCATACAGGATAATAAGAAGATTATGGGATCCACTACGAAAACTCTGCTATCACCAGGTATATGTTATCTCCTCATAACGTACATTTTGAGGGAAATATAATGTTCTCTGGACATGTCATTGCGCAGACTCAGAGAAGAGAAATGGTGAATACGGGTTGCGAAGCAGCATTAAGACAAGCACTCACACTTGCGGCTGTTCAGTAACATAACCGAAATATATTATTGGTTGTAGAAGTCTGAGGCAGATTTCATGAGTAGTGCCTACTCTGAATGGACCCAACTACACAAAACCATGATAGCACCACAGCAGAGTAAAGTCAAGTTGACTTACATTTATCTATGTGTATATAGAATAAAGGACTGACATGGGATGTCTGTTTTAAGAGGGGAGGTGTCGTGAAATATTCTAATCCACATATATAAATTATCAGGTAAATATAAAGCCTAACAAATACATTTAATAAAGAAAAGAAAAATGGTAAAAGAACAGTGCTGTCACAATGACTGTACTCGAAATCCCCCTTGTTTTCTGCTTCGTCTGCAAATTGTAACGCTTTCACGTTGATAGTAAAAGCCTACTATATTATTACCCGCTTTCTTCAATGAAACGTGTACTAAACTTGAGATACGCAAGCTGAACAATGACCTAAATTTAATATTTCATTCATCCCATACACGGCGTAACTAAAAGACAGATAAGCAGGAGAGAGAGAGGGGCAGGAAGCATGCAATACTAAACACGCGTCGCGCGATACACAATTGCTGCCATCACGCGTGTAAGGCCACATGCACTAACTTTTTTTCGGACGGACAGTGATAAAAACACTAACCTTCCCAGAGTTAGGTTTTAAAATCCTGAAAAACGCTTATTAGAAAAGATAACATTAGATGGGTTTACGTTTGAAAACATTACAGTACCCAGACAGCACATCTTCGAAACAGGAGGTAGAAGAAATTGCATATTTTGAACGCAGCCACTTAGCTCTTTTAAATTTGTATATTTGGGTTCCTTAGGGCTTGCTGACAAAGAATATGTAAAACGTTACGCAAATAGTCTAGGAATTACCAAATTATAGCCAAAATAAAATAGTGGGGATGCCTGACAGCATGAAATCATTTCTGCTCATAAAAATTTTTTATAACGTGTTTGAAAAAACCTTACGTTACGGAAATAGCCTACCATGTTAACTCCAAATTGATTGGAGCGCAACAAATGTAAGACTAAACACGATTGGTCGGGCTATAAATACTATCTTGTGTTGTCAGGGGAAACGTGAAAAAGGAGTACTTTTTTGAAAAGATGTGTAGACATGGTTTCATTGGGTAGAGCTGCGAATATACTCGATTCAGAGCGTCTGTTCATTGCCACATCTTGTAATAAACCTACTAAGAAGCAGTGCGTTGAGCACCAGTGTATATTTTATATAAAATAAAGCCTGGGACATCGGCAGATCGGAGTTGTGCTATATTCATTGCCAGTCAACGAAACTGTTTATTATTCTATGAATTGTGGGACCGTGGTCTTAAAGTTATTGAGCAGCACCTGGTCAGAGCTTTGCTGAAGCCAGAGGTGGACAGCATACTCCTTGGTCCATATAGCAACCAGTGGGGTGACTCCAGAACTCATTAAAGTAATCGAGCAGAGGAGTCTTTTACTGCAGTCATCACGAAAGATAAGAGAGGGTGGCCATGGAGCTCAACATTATGTACCCCATCTTAAAATGACAGTGTAACATAAAATTAAGAGGGGAATTTAATTGTTTTAATATCAGGAACTGAGAACATCTCCAATACTAGTTCCAATAAAGACAAACTATTGAAGTCATGATGACACATACCAACAGAGCTTGAACAAAACAAAACCAGTATTACCTCATATTACTACTACACAACTGACACACATAGGATACTATTAAAAATATATGTCACTACAAGATTCATATTAATAAATTATGTACATATAACTTGTAATTAAAATTGATTGTGATTCCTGGTTCCCTTTGTATTTGAATCAGGACACATATACATTCATGACAGCACTGAATACATATTGTTATTTGAAAAGTTATCAGTGACTCCTTTAAGATATCCTTATAGAGTGTTTTATGTATGTGAGTGTCACTGTGTTGTCAAGTGTGGTGGAATAAATTAAATTGTGTATCTGTCTGTTGTTGTTATGACTTACACTTCATCATACACATACCCTAGACATATAACGTAGTCATCACACTATTCCAGAATAATTCTGACTGAGGTATACATATGTGGCAGCAAGTAAGGTTATCTATAATACACTACTCTTATTAGATATAGATACCTTCACAGCTGATCTCAGTCAGTACACTAAGTCCCCTATAAATATTTATAACATCCCACTTCACCACATGCACAAGAATCTGAGAATGACTTGACTTAGTGGAGTCTTGCACCATACGTACAAGTACGCCATTCTTCATTGTAATCCAAGATTTACACTTTGTATCTTTATTCGGATCACCTTTTGTTGCAAGAGTGAAGAATTTCTTTAGAGTCGGATCATCTTCTTGCTGTTTTATAAACGAGTCACGAGAAATTACCAAGGGATCATCTTGGTTATGCACTTCATTATCTTCAGTAGATGAAGTTTGAGGCATATTAAGAACTTGAGCTCTAGTGACTACAGCATTAGCAGTTTGCATATTTTGTTTTTCCCAAACGGAAATTTGTTGTGGAGTGCATTCTTTTACTCCGTGAATTCGACCGATGATAAGATCAGCGATCAGATTCGGCAGAAGACATGCGTGTACATCTCCTGTAAAGAAAGGAGTAGCAATCTTAATGATAGCAGTAGAGTATTTCTCTAATGTGCCGCCAAATGTTACACATTCGACTACTTGTCCAGTGGCACGGGAAGGATCTACGAGTGACTGCCTAACACCAATTGTGGTGCATCCAGAATCAAATAGCACAGAGACTGGATTGTTATTCACTAAACCCTTATGTAAGACAAGAGAACCTATTCCATCATGCGCGACTGATGCCGGAAGAGCAGGAAGAGGATGGCCACAGCTTAAAGTAGACACTGTGGTTGGCTCAAATAACGTTTTGCATTGGGGGCACTGAGATGCTCTCCCAAAATCAAAAGCGGCACATGCCATATTACTAGCATCATTATTATCTTTACTCTGTTTATAGGCTTCATGGGACTCTTGCTGTGCAGAGTTTGCCGATAATGTGGTTTATGTTTTCTGTATTGTGCTCTACCTCGATAACACTGACAAACAACATTTTTCTTTCTTATATAAGAATAAGTGTTCTTAGGTCAGTTTCCTGCGCTGATTTCAAATTTGAAATCCGTTTATCTCTATCACGTCGGGTTCTTAAGATATTTGTAAATAAATATATTTTTGGGAAACCGTTATTTGCTCCGTTTCATTTTTACTATATAACTTTTAAAAAATTAATAAAATGCAAAATAATTCTACTTTTTATACTGCTAAAAGATGCATGACATATGTTACGTTATATTTCAAATAGTTACTGTATTTTGAAATAATTCTAAGTGAAATATGGCTTCTTGAAGTTGTAGAAATTCGGCTGATCTGTTCTGTTACGTGTACGGATATTTTACCGATCGTGTTCACCAGAAAAACTTTACACCATTGCTAAAGAAAGCATATAAACTTTATTTCGATTCGAAAGGTTGATGATGCAAATAAATCTTGGAAGCCAAATGCAGTTTGTTCGACTTGTGCAAATACATTGGCAGGTTGGTTACGAAAATCGCCGAAGCATAAGTCGATGCCTTTTGGAGTGCCAGTAATATGGCGTGAACCGACAAATCACGCTACTGATTGTTACTTCTGCTTGACAAATATCTATGGTTTTACTTTTAAAACTAGAAAGTCTGTGGTTTATCCAAATATTGAATCGGTTTCGAAACCAGTGCCTCATGATCCAATCACGTGTCCGATCCCAGTTCCACCAGAACAATATCCGTTGGACGTGAATGAACCATCAGAAAGTGATATTTTACCTGCTTTAGAAACTAATTCTGACTCGGATTATATACCGGTGAATGATGGTGTTCACTTAATTAACCATTCAGAACTTTCAGATTTAATACGTGATCTCGCTCTCACCAAAGGACAAGCGGAATAACTCGGTTCGCGACTCAAAGAATGGAATCTTTTAGCGCCCAATACTCCGATATCTAAATTTCGTCATAGACACAGAGAACTTGTTCAATACTTTGAGATGGATGATGACATTTGCTATTGCAAAGATGTAAAAGGTCTAATGGTGCACCTCGGTCATGAGCACATAGTCAACGAATGGCAACTTTTCATCGACTCTTCCAAGACTAGTCTAAAAGCCGTGTTATTGCATAATGGAAATTTATTTTCATCAATTCAAGTCGCCTACTCTGTTCATATGAAAGAAACTTATGACAATATGGCTATACTTTTGGCAAAAATAAAGTACAATGACTACCAATGGTGGATTTGTGGAGACCTAAAGGTCATTGCAATTCTCACGGGCATGCAGACTGGGTATCCTAAATTTTGTTGCTTCCTATGTGAATGGGACAGCCGCAACAGACAGGAACATTATGCAAGAAAGGTGTGGCCTATCAGGGATCGTATGCAGCTCGGGCATAAAAATGTAATACACGAGCCATTAGTTAACAAAGACAGCATCATTTTACCACCGTTACATATAAAGTTGGGGCTCATGAAGAATTTCGTAAAAGCGTTAGATAAAACGAGCAAAGCTTTCACTTATCTTCGAGAAAAGTTTCCGCAAATTAGCGATGCAAAGATAAAGGAAGGTATCTTTGTAGGACCTCAGATTAGGAAAGTTATTGCAGACAAACAATTCGAGAACTTGTTACATGGTAGTGAACTTCGCGCATGGATGGCATTCAAATCGATCGTCGATAACTTTCTGGGAAATCACAAATCTGTCGACTATGTGCATATTGTTAAGCAGTGCATAGATGCATACAGAATTATGGGCTGTAACATGTCCCTCAAAATCCATTTGCTCGATTCGCATCTTGACTTTTTCCCTGACAACCTTGGCGAAGTCAGCGATGAACATGGAGAACGATTCCATCAAGATATCGCCGTAATGGAGTCACGTTATCAAGGACGGTGGAGTGTGACCATGCTTGCCGATTATTGTTGGATGCTTCATCGCGATGTACCACATGCCATTCACCGACGAAAGTCGACTGCAAAGAAATTCAAGCCTACATAACTGTTATACTTCTTGTACAAATGATGTTGTAATACTGTATACGTTGTTAAAAAACTTCAATTGCGTATTTCTAGAGATCCCGACCTGATAGAGAAAAACGGTTTGCAGATTTAAAAACAGCGCATTAAAATTGACCAGAAAAACATAGAAATGTTAGAGAAAGAAAAAAAAAATTTTTTTTCTTAGTCAGTGTAATTATTGCCTCTGTAATCATTATTGTTTCTTCTATAGTAACCCCTATTTGGGTTTGAGTCATAGTTCTCATGGTTACCATTATCATATTCATTATAATGAGTATCTCTATAACTATGGTCTTGTTGTCTCCATGATGGATGACTTGGATAGTTCCTATAATGACTTCCTCTGCGGAAATTCCTATAATTATGACCACCCCTGAATCGAGGGCTGTCGGCTCGTCTCCAGTTCTTCGTAGAAGAACCCTGAAATGATTGGTTACCTTGGTTTTGATACTTATTATGGTTACCTTTTTTATCAAACCTGTTTTGTGGTCCCTGAAATTTGTGTGAATAATTAGGATTGTGTGGTGTTGCTGAAGCAACTGGCATACTCTCCTTAATCTTAATGTTGCCAAAAGTCACGTCAGGATGTGCAGTGACGTATTAGGAACAATATTCTTCCATTTGTTTTAGTGTTTTGGGCTTACGCTCATGTATAAATTCAAGGAATGGTTTATTTACACATGACATAATCTTATCTCTGAGCAACAAATCCATAAGTGCTTCATATGTTTTTTTCTGTTTTGGATAGCTCAATCCATCGTATAAATATAAGACGTGCCTTTGCAATGAATTCTGAGAATTCTACCCCTGCCTCAGGCACCATCGTCTTAAACAAAATACGGTAACCTTCCTCCGTTAATTGATATTTTTTTTATCAAGGCTGCTCTAATAACATCATAATTATCCTTATCAGCCTCTTCTACCAAGCTTAAACTTGTAAGAGAATCACCTTTCAAATTTTCTGACAACTGATTAGCATACTGTGATTTATCCACATTATGAGTTCGACAAGAACGTTCAAAATGATCCAGCAAGAATGTAATATCGTCACTGGAAGGATTGAACGGTGGTACCTTGACCTTATAAGTAGAAGGTTTACCATTATTACCAGTTGACTGATTAACATTACCCATGTTTGTCAACTTCAATTTTTCTAACTCAAATGCTAACAGTTTTTCCTCATGTTCTCTTTTTGCTCTTCTCTCCTCGGCTTCAGCTTCTCTGTCTAATCTCTTTTATTCAGCCTCAGCTTCTCTGTCTAATCTCTTTTGTTCTTTTTCCATTTCCATCTGGATTCTCTTTTCCTCCACCTGCATCTGCAATTTCTTTTGTTCAGCTTCCAATTCCATTTTTTTCTCCTCAGCTTTTTGTTTTTTCTCTACATCCTTCTGTGCTTTAGCATAATGAGAAAGTGCAAACTCTTTTAACTCCTCAGGAGTCATCCCAAGGGCTCTCCCTTGCTCAATGAAGTAGTCTAACGTTGCCATAATATTTAATAATATGTGGTTATTATCACTGAAATAACAAATTTATTTCAACCAAGCAGGAGCACGTTTTTAACAAAAACTTGTATAATCAGCTCCCTATATCTCAATCTCTGCGAGAAACAAGCCTTTAAATAAGGTCTTGTATAATCAACTTGTACCTCTAATAATAGCAATTAATCATCAGTTGATTCTTTCTCAAAAGTTCACTATACAGTTAGTAGTGTATGATCAAATATATTTTATATAGCATATGTCAACCAAGAACACATACACAAAGGACAATCAAGAAGGACAATACGAAAGCATTCGCAGAACTCAAATAAGTTAAATCGAAAAACAAGAAAATAATCACAGAACCTGTGATGATAACTGCGCCGTAATATAAAAAACAAATAACGCCACAGTGTATAAATATAAAGTTGTATAGAACTGAATAATAGGAAAGGGTAGAGCTACAACTATACAAACAAATCAAAACAAAACTAAAGAACAGAAAAAATATCACAAAAATAACGATAAGCACAGTCGTCACAGCTAACAAGAAATAGCAACAAATTGTCGCTAGCAAATTTTCAGTTAAGAAAATTGCCCCCTACAGAACACTAATATAGGACCTATATGACTTGATATACCCTATATTAGTCACCTCACCAACCGCCCACGACATAGACACACAAATAATATGTAAACATTTAAACAAAAATACATTTATATCATATATTATATAATGTAATGTGTTGCAGAAAAATGTGTTGCAAATAAGGCTCAGATTTACAGAATTATGGTACAGTTTCTAATCAAAATAAACTGCCACTTTTAATAAATAATCACTACTGGCCTAAACTATTACAAAGTTCAACAATGAGCAGTGCAGGAAAATCCACCGTTGATAAGTAGGACTTCTCAATTCGGTTGCACTGTATCTCTTGCAAACACAGTCAAATATTCAATCTAACACTGTTGTGTACTGGTGTCTGTTCTTATCGAGCAAAATTTCAACAAGCGCTGACCTAATTACTGCATACGCTGACAGGACAGGTCATGCTGACATCGACTGTAGAGTTGTACTGCTGGTGTTCATATGTGTCGTATGCGGCCACAGGGAACGATCTGGTATCAGTAGCTGACTTCTCAAAATGTCCACTGTGCAGGTTAACCCAGAAAGCTGGCCACCACATTGATAAATGTAGATCTGTAACGTTTCCAGTTTAATAGGGGACACCACATTCAGACACCACGTTTATAAAGGGTGTTTTCTCTGGCCATCACATAGATAAGTGTATATTTCACACCGTTGATAAATGTCATTCTTTATGTATTAGTGATGGCATGAATGTTTGTATGTACTCGTCTGCTTGATGAGAGTAAGTGGTTAACTCAAACCTAAACACAGTGTGGGTGAACAGGTCGCCTTGTCCAGAACGTGTTGAGGCCCTGGCAAGGGATGTTGACGTTAAGTGTGAGTATGAATGTCAGTAACACGAATGGAATGAATGGTTCTGTGGAGTTGACAAGTTGGTAACAATGCACTCATACCCTCACGGCTGGAAGTCAATGATAGCTGGAACTACTGTAAACGTTTTTAGACAGTTTAATGACACACACTCTGACAGCACGGTTGACAGTCATTGGAACAGGTTGACACAATAAATCATTAGATACTTGATCAAATGGGTGGCAACATCAATTTGGCAATCTCATAGCATGTAAATATAATTGAACGATAGTAGCAGGTATATAGTTCTGATTGTCTATCGTCTCATATCTCCACTGACTAATCGTATCAGTTTGAGTTAACAATAATAATGGTCATCACAATGCTCCCTTACAGACCCTCTGCTGACTACGTCTTTCGGGCTAAGTCTTTTAGGCTTTAACTTCAACAGGGTCTTTTATTTAAGGGTGACAATCTCAAATAACCAAGATTGGACTTTAATACAATGTAAGTCTTGGTATCACCATCAGGAAATAAGATATATCTGTTCTCTGACTGACACTTCAAACAGACCAACAGTGGGATTCAAAATGGCGCTGGTCCCAGTGAGCGGCCTTCATCCAAAAGATATCCTCACTACAAATGAAAGCTCCGTTCATTTGCTCAACTAATGTCTTGGGTTTTCCATACCCATAAGAAATGTTACATATGTCCACTCACAGTGCAGCTATTACAGGAATCGTCTACATACAATCCATCACATATATAAAGATGATATAACATCTATGATGTCGTTAGGCCTAGGTAAAGTTTTAGAAAATTTTCCTTCTTTACCTTAAGTTTAGAAAATACTAGTAACTAGCACACGCCATTCCCTCGGCGTAAAGTATATATATATATTTTCTGGGAGACGTATCGACCATCATGGTCTACTAAGAGAAACTCCTCTTTTCCCCAGAAAAAATCACAAGGACGAACAACTTCGGACTCCCTTTTGTCCGACGGCCTTCAAGATTCGTCCATCATCACGGAAGAGCCAACGACGACTAATCGTCTCATTGGGCATGCGCTAATGTTAACCTTTCAACTATATTCAAGTTGGGCGACTACATATTTACTTTCACTCGAAGCAAAAAATGAGCCCTTTGACTAGAGTTCTAATCTTAGAACCAAAATATTATTACCAAATATTTTCAAACATAACAAGTATACAAACAAATAAATATCTTCCCATATAGATATATATATATATATATATATATATATATATATATATATATATATATATATATATATATATATATATATATATATATATATATATATATATATATTCACTGCCACCAGTAATCTGTTGGTAACACTGGGTCACGAGAGTTTTTTGGCGTACGGGCGTTCCCGTTAGTATGGCGTGTGGCCTCCTCTTGCATCGATCAGCGACTGGCATCTCCTGGGCATGGATGCGATCAGACGTCTGATGTGGGCATGTGGGATGGCTGCCCACTCTTCCTGGAGTGCCTGGAACAGATCACGACGATTGGCTGGAGCAACGTCTCGGCGACAAACACGTCTATGCAGTTCATCCACAGGTGCTTAATCGGACTCATGTCTGGAGACAGGGATGGCCAGAGAAGGGTGAGAATGTTGTTGGCAGTCAGGAACTGCGTGGTCAACCGTGCACAATGGGGTCTGGCGTTGTCCTGTTGAAACACAGACCTTTGGGCAGCCAAACGTGGAAGGACATGCGGTCGAAGAATTTCATTGACGTATCGTTGAGCATTCAAGCCTCCTTCAATGTGCACCAATTGACTCCTTCCGTTGTAATTGATCATTCCCCACACCATTGCACCTCCACCACCGTGCGGCGGAGCTTCATCAACGCAATTTTGGGCAAAATGTTGTTCATTTCGCCTACGGTAGACCCTACACCGTCTATCATGATACTGCAACAAAAAGAAACATTCGTCACTAAACCAGACATGTCTTCATTGATTGTCAGCTGCCCAGGGACGATGCTGGTTGGCCCAAAGAAGTCGATTTTGGCGATGGCGGCGCGTAAGGACAGGTCCTCGGTGAGGTCGTTGTACCCAAAGTCCAGCGTCATGCAGTCTATTCCGGACAGTTTGATCAGACACATGACGTCCTGCAGGAAATGACTGGGCAGTTGAGGAAGCTGTTGTAAACCTGTCTCTGAGGTGACGAAGCCGAATAAAGCGATCCTCCACTGCTGTTGTCACTTTGGGTCGTCCACTGCGATGCCGGTCTTCAACTGAGCCAGTGGCTTGGAACCGGTGCCAAAGTCGACTGATGGTACTCTGATGCACGTTTAGATGCCTGGCAACCTGACTTTGACTTTCGCCAGCATGCAGTCGGGCAATAGCAATGTTCCTTAAATTTATCGATAGAGACGCCATAAATGTCTGCTTGAAAATGAACTGAATTTTTTATTTTGTGTAGCGTTATCCTTTTATAGGGTATCAGTTGCGTAGTCAGTGAATAGTGTTCACCGCAAATTTTGTTGCTTTCACGTGCGCGCAACATGAGCTGTGGTCAAAAATTGCGTCATAAACACTATTGACCACTGCATTGTAACGATTACAAAAACGAACGCAATTCAGGTCAACACGTGCATTTGACACTGTAACGAACATTTGAGGCTGGTTTTTATATACCCTAGCACCAAATTTTACTTACAAACTCATAAAAACGCGCCCTCGGATAGCTATGCGTTTCTTTTTTTTTTTTTTTTGAAAAGTATAGATGCAAGACCAAATGAGAAGAACTGGATGTGAAATCCCTCTGCCACTGGATTCGGAAAACAGCTGAGTTAAGACGAAGGTTCATCAGTATCATCACTTTCCTTTTCACTCTATATGGAACATGGTGCCAACAGTGAAACTGGTCCTGCTTGCAGGAAGCCTACTCTTACCACTCACTTTGCACACAGGCTTGTTAAGTCATCGCTGTGCGCAACTGAGGAGAGCACGAAAACGCGCCGATTGTGAAAGTGCATCATTGATTAAATTTGGGACGTATATTTAATTATAACATGACGTATGCAACGTCTGCTGCTGAAGGGTAACGGTTAACGTCTGAATAAGGAAGGCAGAGGTATTTTCATTATTACAGTTCGTATTTTTTGACGATGTCGATCCAGACTATATCGCGGACTATGTGACTCTACTAACGGCTCATTTGCCTATTCAGTCATGTGTGCTGACGAACTCATCCTTATTATTATGGAGTATCATTAGATCATGTATCCTACATGTGTGGAGTACTCACTGTCGTAACTTGTCCTTATTAAACCATCACTATTGTACGACAGTCGTCAATATCTTCAAGTTCACAGGTGTTGCATTTTGCTATGAATGTTACCCCTACTGAAGAACGATCCAACATGGCGTTTTTTTTTTCAATAAGTACAAACAGTATGTAAACCTAAACTAAGCATTCACATGCTTTTGTAGCTGTGGTTTCTGAAGCAATTAGCATTACATGATGAGTTGCCAGAACTATGCACAACTTCATATTAGTCGCCTTGAGCCACATACCCGAGAGAGCAGTAATCATGTTCTTTCTTTGCCACATCAGATCCCCCCTGGAACTAACGGGACAAAATGAGAATACCTGAGAAGAAATCACAGCCATTGGATCTGAAAAAACCACGGCGTTTACGAGACTAGAGTCTGTAAATAATACATTCCACTGCAGTAGTACCCTTACAAAGTGCGTACTCATACATGTGTTATTTCTTGGGTAATGAATATATTTTTGTATTCATCTTCACTTTTAATTAAGCTCCCCAAGGAACATAGGCCTTCAACAAACATATGCCAAGTCTTCCTGTATCGTGCCGTCAGCTCAAGGACTTTTCATGTCTTTCTAATTCCTTTCATGCCTGTCTCCATATCTTTTCTCCGTGTGTTCTTATGTCTCCATCTGCCTCTCTGACCATGGGGATTCTAGAGCAATAACTGCTCTGTAAGACTATCAACTGGTTTCCTTACTTTGTATGTTATACATCGTCAGCGTCAGCTTCTCATCTCTTGTACTGCTTCTTCCTTCTTCTTCCTCGTTCGTCCTGAAAAGGACGTTGGTTGCGTTGTGTCTGTTTACAGTGGAGCTGCGATATCTGCGCCTTTCGGCCGACACATCCAACTTCAGCACGGTATTTTTGGGACCGGGTTTGCCTTCCCTCTTCGATCCCTACTCTCTCAGCCAGACTGCAGTGATGCAGCCTGTTTCCAGGACCACCACTTGGAGGTGGAGTAGGGTCTTGGTCAGCTCTGGTTCGCTGACCCTGACGCAAGCAGTCAAGCTATGGGTCGCTGACTGCATTCTCTATTGCTGCATCTTTGGGTCCTTTAAAAATCTTAATCGATTAATTGAATTTCTTTAATCAAAGATATAATCGATCAACTTCGAACAACTTGATAAATGATAAAAAATCACAAATAAAATTTTTTTTAAATCACTACGGACTTTATTTAATTTACTTGTTATAAGGCAACATCGTCCTGAAAATATAATGAAAATTTAATGAAAAGTTACAACCAAACAATGTATTATTATTTATACTTACTAAATTCCAAATCACAAATCTCTAACATAGCAAATGCTCTCACATTTAAGCCTGAAACATAAATATTTATAAAATGGAATAATCGATTAAAATTTGTTTTATAAATTAATCGAGGACTAACTACTCGTATTAACCCGATTAATCGATTAATTAATCGCTAAAGATCCCAGCCCTAGTAAAAACATCAATAACGGAATGAAAGAGTATATTGAGATAAATGCGAGAAGTGCCCATACCTTGACCAGTAGAGGAGCGTATAGCCAGGTAAAACTGAGAGAGTACATGAAAAATGCCGTATTGCACACATCATTGCTGGGCTTCACTGTAAGAATTGGCACCGTCAGGTATCCTGCAGAGAAAAACACGAATATAATTAATCGTGAAGCCTCACCTCCAGCAGGTATTTCAGATCCTAGTAGTGTTACCTGTTGATAGCATTACCAGGCCGTCCTTGTTCTGGAATAACCAGGGCAAGAGAGGTAGAGGAAGACGAAAGAACACACGGAGAAGAGAACTGGAGAGAGACATTTATAGGATGAAGAAAACATAGAGAGACCTTGAGCTGATGGCACGTGACAGGAAGACATGGCGTACGTTTGTTGAAGAGCTATGCTCCTTAGGGAGGTGAAATGTAAAAGA
The DNA here is from genome assembly GCA_024509875.1 of Oreohelix idahoensis. Taxonomy (NCBI): domain Eukaryota; kingdom Metazoa; phylum Mollusca; class Gastropoda; order Stylommatophora; family Oreohelicidae; genus Oreohelix; species Oreohelix idahoensis. Next base: position 138,014 of record JAMPIV010022168.1, on the reverse strand, counting down.
AGAAGAAGTAGTAGTTGTAGTAGTAGTAGTGGTAGTAGCAGTAGTAGTAGTAGCAGTAGTAGTAGTAATAGTAGTAGTAAAAGTAGTAGTAGCAGTAGTGGTAGTAGTAGTTGTTGTAGTAGTAATAGTAGTAGTAATAGTAATGGTAGTAGTAGTAATGGTAGTAGTAGTAGTTGTAGTAGTAATAGTAGTAGTAATAGTAGTGGTAGTAGTAGTAGTTGTAGTAGTAATAGTAGTAATAGTAGTAGTAAAAGTAGTAATAGTAGTAGTGGTTGTAGTAGTAGTTGTAGTAGTAATAGTAGTAATAATAGTAGTAACAGTAGTAGTAGTAGTAGTGGTAGAAGTAGTAGTTGTAGTAGTAGTAGTGGTACTAGTAGTAGTTGTAGTAGTAGTAGTGGTAGTAGTAGTAGTGGTAGTAGTAGTACTGATAGTAGTAGTTGTTGTAGTAGTAATAGTAGTAATAATAGTAGTAAAAGTAGTAGTAGTAGTAGTAGTGGTAGAAGTAGTAGTTGTAGTAGTAGTAGTGGTAGTAGTAGTGGTAGTAGTAGTAGTTGTAGTAGTAGTAGTGATAGTAGTAGTAGTTGTAGTAGTAATAGTAGTAATAATAGTAGTAAAAGTAGTAGTAGTTGTTGTTGTAGTAATAGTATTAGTAAAAGTATGGTAGTAGTAGTAGTAGTGGTAGCAGTAGTAGTTGTAGTAGTAATAGTAGTAATAATAGTAGTAAAAGTAGTAGTAGTGGTAGTAGTAGTAGTTGTAGTAGTAATAGTAGTAGTAAAAGCAGTAGTATTAGTAGTAGTAAAAGTAGTAGTAGTAGTTGTTGTTGTTGTAGTAATAGTAGTAGTAAAAGTAGTAGTAGTAGTAGTAGTAGTAGTAGTAGTAGTAGTAGTAGTAGTTGTTGTTGTTGTTGTTGTTGTTGTTGTTGTTGTTGTTGTTGTTGTTGTTGTTGTGATGGGTTACTGTATTTTTTATTTTCAGCTCGCCCCAGTCTTCTTCTCCATGTAATTATTTGCGTTCTTTTATTATTATTAGGCGTTCGAGTTCATAGTTATTAGTCTGGGTTAATTTTCGGACGTTAGGAGAAAATTCGACCACCGCACCTACCCTGTTTAATTGTAGGGATGGGGAGATGCACGACCCAGTTTTAGCGCTGTAACCAATAAAATTATTCCGGTAGGCGAGAGGTCAGCGGATTACTTAATGCTATGTATTATTTCTGTGATTTGAATGAACAGAGAAAGAAACTTATGTCTTTTGTTAACATCACTTACTTATATGGTTTCTTCTTTTCTTTATTTATCTCAATAATCTGATTAGTCACGGGATAGATTACACTAGGAACCTATTCTTTTCCCATCCTGACCATTTCATCACTTATTGTTACCTTTTGATCTTTTGGGTAAATTAACCTCTGTTGGGATCGTCCTTTCTTTTCCTTTACCAGAGGGGAGAATTTATTTGATTAATTTCCATTTTGTCTGTAAACCATGATCTCTTGATGCATATGATTTATGTTGTGATTTTCTATTTGATAATAAACTTTATTAAACCTTTAGTTATCGTGTCGGTCAACCCCATATTCATTATATGTTATCCATAGTTTGTTTTCACGTTCGTGCGTATTTGTCACAGAATTGTGTGCATGTGAGTGCAGTGTAACTTGTATTTTCGTAAAAGGAGAGAAAGTGCGTCTGATTTAAATATCGTATTCCAGATAGGCTGGATTAGATAAATTATTCTATCCAGAGACTGTCCTTTCTCTTACACGATCACCCTCGTGATAAAAAATATATCTTACCCCTTACTTTCACATTGTCATCACTATCACCTCTGTCCAGACAGGGCTATAAACATCTATACCTATCAGATAATTCATCCACGACATTAATGTGGGCACGTCCGTAGGATTTGAATCTAGTTCAGAAGACTCTACGACCTAATCGTCACACATCGAGGGACTGAACTCTAGTCTGAGTCTAGATAAATGTCTAAGTCTTATATGTAATCTGCGACCCCAAGATGCAGCAATAGTGAATGCAGTCAGCGACCCATAGCTGTACTGCTTGCACCACGTGGTGGTCCTGGAAACAGTCTGCAGCAGTGCAGTCTGGCTGAGCGAGTGCGGATCGCAATGGGAAGGCAAACCCGTTCCCTAAAAAAATGCCGTGCTGAAGTCGGATGTGTCGACCGAAAGGTGCAGATATCACAGCTTAGGCGTAAACAGACACAACGCAACCACCGTCCTTTTCAGGGCGAACGAGGAAGAAGAATATGTAATCTGAATTTTCATATAGATAGAGTGTGTTTGTGAGTTTGTCTTGTGAGTTAGGGTATAAAAATAATTACCCCCTAGACAACGATCTTAGTATCTGGGTGTTTGACCACACACATATAAGACTGTTTTTCTTTCCACGGCATCACAGAGTTACGTGCAAATTGTTCTGAGTATAATCTTCGTCAGATATAAGAGAAATATGGTAATTTTGCTTAAAGCCGCTAGTACGTGTGATTGTTTAACAATCACTAGTTTTTTTTTAAAGAAGCAGCAGAGTTTGAGCTAAGCTAAGGACCGATTTCTGACTTTACGTCTAGTTAATAACGTCCCTTACTCTTAACTGACTTCTAGAGTGGGTGAGTTTTGGTGGACTTTTAAAATAAGGGAAAAAAAATTTTTTTTCTCCATTTGTGTAATATAATTTTTTTATCCACCGATAGTAAAAGTAGTTTTTCCACTGTTAGACTGATCTACCATTTATTTTGCTTAGTCGTCTGTATTAGCAGCTTAGGTCAGATAAAAACAGCGATAGATTAGATAACGGATAACGGGACAGGAGGTATCTCAGTGAAATAATATTAATTTTTTTTTTGGTTTGTTTTTCTCGTAAGTTGGTTTAGGATAGAGTTTTTTTTTCTCCTTCTTTTCTTCTTTTCTCTCTCGGGTTAACGGCATTCAGTTATTAGTCATGGCTGAGCGAGCTAAACTTAGAGCCATGCTCAGAGAAGAAGCAAAGGAAACAAGATTGCAAGGAGAAGAAGTGACCGCGTTCGTCATTGAAGAACTTGACAGGTATGACGCGGAGAAGAAGGCAGCAGAAGCTAGAGAGAAGGAGAAGGAAGCTCAAGATAGAGCGGAGAGGAAAGAAGCGGAAGAGCGTCAATCTCAATTGAAACAAAAGAAAATTGAGGCAGAGATGGAAGCTCGCAGGGCAAACGAGAGAAAGAGAGAGAGAAGGAGAGACAGCATGAATTGGCTCTTAAGGCTCTAGAGTTGCAAAGCCGTGGGGCTGCCTCTACTTCCAGCAATGGAGAGTTTCCACCCCAGGCACAGCTAACGGATCTCTCCAGCACTCAATCTTCTCAACTAACAGCTGTGTCCTTTGCTCTGGAATCCTTCCCAAGCCCGAATGAGAAAATTGACTCGATTCTCGAGACATTTGATTGGATGGCGTCACTATATGCGTTAGAGAGTTCCCGATGGTGTCTAAAACTTTCACAGGCTCTGAAAGGTAGTGCTTATGACGTCTATGTAAAACTGGGAAGCAGCCATCAAGACAATTACGACATGCTAAAGAAGGCTTTACTGGAGCGGTTCGAGATGAACGCTCGCAAATTTTTGCACCTGTTCAGAAATAGCAGAAAGGAAGGCACGGAGACATTTTATCAATTCTCTTCACGCCTGACGGGATACTTGACAAAGAGCATGGAACTTTCCGAGCTCCCTCTCAGTTTTGAAGGTCTCCAGGAATTTGCTCTTACAGAACAAATAAAATCCACGTTGTCAAACGAAACTCGTAGATTTCTGGCCGAACAGAGCGCAGTAAAGATGGAGGACATTCTTAGTAAGTCTGAACGTTACGTGAAAGCTTTGGCTGAGCTTCCCAGCACTAAACGCAAGCCGACAGATGAGCATTTTTTGAAAAATAATCCAGAGCCGTCTTCCCATTCTTCAAACACCATAATCAACGAGAAACCTTACCTCAGAACCCTCCACAGGAAAAATCGAAATTCTTTAAAAACAAGTACCCCACGCAACATTCTGATCAACCCAACCGGCCTACATGGCACAGCCGCCAGAAAGGTCAAAACAAGGGAAAGACCCCTGCACAAGGGACATCGGATCAGAGCAAGCACACCGTGACGAATATAATCTTTTGCTTGTTAACAACAGACTCGCAACGGAGAATGAGTGTCAGTGATTCTCAACCTGAGGGTGAGAGGCCCTCAACGCGAGGAACTTATTTTGAACGGGACTTCAACATCTTGTCTTTTTGACACAGTATTATCTTTTGATTGTATTGTCGCAAGACATTTGGTCAAACACATATCTTCATCCAAGTATGACTGGGTAGATAGGATCATCCATAATAGCCGCTTTGATAACACCTCTGCCAAAATCAGAGTGTATCTCCATCAATGCGATGGGAAGCGTCATGGGTGCATCACTCTTGAAAACTCCACATAATTTGACGGTGTCTTCTGTCTCTTGACTGGTCAAGATTAAGTGCGTTAGAGAAACACATATCTTCATCCAAGTATGACTGGGTAGATAGGATCATCCATAATAGCCGCTTTGATAACACCTCTGACAAAATCAGAGTGTATCTCCACCAATGCGATGGGAAGCGTCATGGGTGCATCACTCTGTTGCATACATATTTTTGAATGCACAGATTACAAATGTACGATATGTCTATTTAATATGGAAAATATATTGTTGTATTTAATTGGGTACGAAAATGCTTTCTTTTGTAAAGCCAGATAATCCATGTTTGATTTATACGTTTGATTATATGGATAATCTCCCTTGATATTGATCGGGCGTAAGAATACTTATATTTTGGCATTCATCATTTGTCATATCCAGAAAATAGATTGATCGTTCTTAGAATGTTTATGGCCTGAATTCATATGTATTATATATTATTAGTGCAAGTAGATTCAGTCCTATATTGTATATTTTGTATGGGTAGGCAGGACTATATTCTTTATGCCGCTCTAGCGGAGGTATTGGTTGTCTTGGCGAGTCGTGATGAGTTCCGATATTGCCGCCTACAATGGCTGGTCACGCATTTCCAGGGTTGGTCCTTTCTAGAGTGGAAAATGATTTATGAAGTGATTTCTTCAGTAGGAGATTGTGTTTCTACAAGATTATAGTGTTAGAGACTCTCCTCATGTACTGTATTATGTACTATTCGGACTCAAGGTAAATCCACTCCCTTTTTGACGATCTCCGTATGGTTAGACCTAGATGAAGCAACGTATTTTCGTGCATCGTTGGTCGTTTAACTAGATATTGTTGTAGATGACAGGTTCCATCAGCGCTTATGTCTTCATGAAGTAACCTTCTGACAAAGGGACTGTATGGTAACTCTGGAAAGTTATACTTATTCAAGTTTTGAATCAACTTTGGCTGATGATTATTCTTCTGCTGGGCGAGTGAGCGAAAGCTCAGGGAAGGAGGCCATTTTTTGTATTCCTGTCATCATTATAGATCACTGTCCAGAGAACGGGTCGTGTATCTTACTATTCGGACAGTGGCATGGAGATCCCATTTATATGAAAACCCCTTATCGTGGTTTCACAGTATGATATAAACATTGAACATAAGCAACCTAAGAACTTAGCAAGGGAAAGAAGGTTCGTCCATCGAACTCTTCAGTTGTTTACCGATCCGCCTTTACTGACGCGTTCAGTCAGATAGGGGATGCGGCCATAATGTATAACAACATTGAATGCTGTTTTGTACCACCCATTATATTTGAATGTTCCATGACATGGGATCTACTATTCATGCCTGAAGATTGATGTGTCAACATGTACTTATGATCTATTCGTTCTGTCCCAGTATGTGCGTCTGAATAAACTGTATGAAAAGATTCCAGCAGTCTGCATTGGTGCCTTATAGACATGAGTGAATGAGTGCTTTAGATTGGTCAAGATACGAACAGTCCATCATTCGCGTTTATAACACTCTACACTCTCACTCCATATTTACACCATCCTGCGTCGGTTGAATTGACCAAGTTAAGGGCCTGCTCCTCCTAGAGCCTCAGAGGGAAACTACTTCTTACAGCTGCCTTTGCCTTCCCTAACTCAGGACTAGAGTGAGTTACCCATTTACAGTACCGCTGGGTAGACTGGTGCATGCCTGGTATCAATTAACACAGCAGTGACATTTTACAGTACAGTCGTGGGTTTTTCCACTTTTTACAGTGGTGAGCCAGATTCCTGGGTCCAGCCTTCGCAGTCTTGTTATTGAGAGTCATTTACAGTTACAAGAACGTTTGTTTGACCACATCAACACCAGTAGGACAGCTATACAGTCGATGTCAGCTTGACCTATCCTATCCAGCGTATACAGTAACTAGGTCAGCGTTTGTTGACATTTTTTTTCGTTGGACATTTGGCCATAGAACATACAGCGTTACACAGCAAGTTTGTTTGGAAAAGACAGCATCAGTCATCAGTGTTGGAGCATATATTTGACAGTGTTTGCGAAATGTACAGTGCAACTGAAGCGAGAAGTCTTACTTGTGATTTTAGGAACAGTAAACAGTGGATTCTCCTGCACTGCCATAGTTTGTGTTGAACTTTAATGATTTAGGCCAGAATTAATTATTTAATAAAGTACCATACTACTGTACCATTATTCAGTACAACTGAGCCTTCTCCGCAACACATTCTATCTGCAACACATCACATTGCCATACTATTTGATAATATTATATGCATTTATGCTATTTATGTTTACATGTTTATATGTGATATTTGTTTGTACTCTGCGGGTTGTTGTTTTGGTTGGGCGGTGTCACACAACAGAGTATCCCACGTAATAGAGGGTATGATGTGTGCGTTTCTATAGGTGCAATTTTCTTGATTGAAAATTTGCTGCGACAGCTGTTGCTATTAGTGTTAGCTGTGAAGACTGTACTCATTGTTGTTTTTGTAATATTCCTCTGTTCTTTAGTTTGTTTTGATTTGTTTGTAAATTTTGGTCTACCCTTTTATATTTTTGATTTCTATACTTAATTTATATTTATACACTGTGGCGTTATTTGTCTTGTTATCTTATTGCAGTTATCATCACAGATTCTGTGATCATTTTCTTTGATTTTTCCTATTTAATTTAATTTGATTTCTGCAAATGTTTTCATATTGTCTTTTCTTGTTTATCCTTTGTAATGTCTTGAGTTGACATATGATATATGAGGTATAGTTGAATACACTTATATTATAGTAGAGACCAGTACTTATCATCATTGATTACACTAAGAAAGTGTACAAGACCTTTGTAAGGTTTGTCTCCCACAGTGATTGGGATAGAAAATATTATTTTCCACAGGTACTCAAGTGATCATTGATTACATTAAGGAAGTATACAAGACCTTTGTAAGGCTTGTCTCCCACAGTGTTTGGGATATACAGATATTGTTTTCCACAGGTCCTCAAGTTATCATTGGTTATATTATAAACAAAATAACCATACAAGGTTTTCACTAAGACTAAGTCTATAGTATAGACTTGTCTCACATGAAAGTGAAATAAGGTAATTTATTTACTTTTTCAGGTTTCTGATTTAATAAGACAGGATGTCTACATTAGATTACTTTATTACACAAGGGAAATCCCTTGATAAGACTGGCAAAGAATTAGAAGAATGGACAACTGCTCAATTCTCTATGGTATTGAAGGCAGAAGAGAGAAAACTTCAAATAGAAGAAAAAAGATTAGAAGCTGCTGCTGAGGAAAGAAAAGCTGCTGCTGAGGAAAGAAAAGCTGCTGCAGAGGAGAGAAAGCTTCAAAAAGAAGAAAAAAGATTAGAAGCTGCTGCTGCTGCTGCTGCTGCTGAACAAAAAAGATTAGACAGAGAAGCTGCTGCTGCTGCTGAACAAAAAAAGATTAGACAGAGAAGCTGCTGCTGCTGCTGAACAAAAAAGATTAGACAGAGAAGCTGAAGCTGCTGCTGAAAATAAAAGATTTGAAGCTGAACAAAAGAAATTGCAGATGCAGGTAGAAGAAAGGAGATTTGAGGCTGAACAAAAAAGAATAGACAGAGAAACTGAACAGAAAAGATTAGACAGGGAAGCTGAAGAAAGAAAAGCAATAAGAGAACATGAATTTGAGTTAGAGAAATTAAAATTAACAAATATGAGTAATGTTAATCAAGCACCTGGTGGTAATAGTAAACCCTTTACTTACAAAGTTAAGGTACCAACATTCAATTCTGCCAATGATGATATAACATTCTGGCTTCAGAGGTTTGAACGTGCTTGTCGGGCTCATAATGTTGATAAATCGCAATATGTTAACCAATTATCTGAGAATCTAACAGGCGATTCTCTCACTAGTCTATGTTTGGTTGAAGAGGCTGACAAGGATAATTATGATGTTATTAGGGCAGCCTTGATTAAGAAGTTTCAGTTACCAGAGTAAGGTTATCGCATGTTGTTTAAAAGAATGGTACCTGAGACGGGGGTTGAATTCTCAGAATTCATTGCGAAAATACGTCTTACATTTCAACGATGGATTGAATTATCCAAAATAGAGAAAACATATGATGCTCTTATGGATTTGTTGCTCAGAGACAAGGTCATGTCTTCTATCAATAAACATTTCCTTGAATTTCTACACGAGCGTAAGCCACAAACACTAAAACAAATGCAAGAATATTGTGACCAATACGTTACGGCACACCCGGACGTAACTCTTAGCAACACTAAGATTAAAGAGGGTATGCCGGTTGCTTCAGCAACACAATACAATCCCAAGTACCCACACAACTTTCAGGGAGCTCAAAATAAATTTGACAAAAGGGTTAATTGGCGTAATCATCAAAACCAAGGTAACCAACCAAATCAGGGTTCTTCTTCTAAATTCTGGAAACGGGTTGACAGTCCTCGATACAGGGGTGGCCATAACTATAGAAATTTCCGTAGAGGAAGTAATAATAGAAATTACCAGGGTGTTCCTTCTTGGACACAACGGGATCAATCCTACAGGGATTCTCACTATAATGAGCATGATGATTATAATGATGAACATTATGACTCAAACCCAAACAGGGGTTATAACAGAGGGAATAATAATTACAGAGGCAACAATAATCGAGGTAGATCACAACACAAAAGACATGGTAAATCTCATTACCAGGCTAACTCTGCACAACAAGAGTTTCATGAAGCCGGTAAGCAAACCAATGATAAGAAAGACTCTAATAATGTGGGATGTTCTGCTTTCGATTTTGACAGAGCATTTCAGTGTTCCCAATGCAAAACATTATTCGAGCCAACCACAGTTTCGACTTTAAGCTGTGGTCATCCTCTTCCCGCTCTCCCTGCGTCAGTCGCGCATGATGGAAGAGGGGCTCTTAAATTAAATAAGGGTTTAGTAGATGGTACTCCGGTCTCAATTCTCTTTGATTCCGGGTGCACCACCATTGGGGTGGGGCAGTCACTTATAGATCCTTCTCGAGCCACTGGCAAAATAATCAAATGCATAACATTTGGTGGCACATTGGAGAAGTACTCCACTGCCATTATCAACATTTCTACTCCCTTCTTTACAGGAGATGTGCACGCATGTCTTCTGCCGAATCCGATCGCTGATCTTATCGTCGGTCGCATTCATGGTGTGAAAGAATGCACTCCGCAACAAATTGCCGAGTGGGAAAGTGATAATATGCATACTGCAAATGCTGTAGTCACTAGAGCTCAAGCTCTAAACATGCCGCAATCTTCGCCTTCTGGAGATAATGATGACCAGAACCAATGTGATCTCTTGGAGATTTCGCATGATTCCTTTATAAAACAGCAGGAAGATGATCCTACTCTAAAGAAATTCTTTACTCTAGCAAAAGAAGGTGATCCGAATAAGGACACGAATCGTAAATCTTGGATTACGATGAAGAATGGGGTACTTGTACGTATGGTACAAGACTCCGCTAAGTCCATTCATTCTCAAATTCTTGTGCCCAAAAATATGAGAGTTAAAATCTTACAGCACGCTCATGATTCTCAGTGTGCTGGTGATGCGGGTAAATCTTAAGAATGATTATCCTTTCAGGAACCGTCCTCCCGACGTCCTGTGGTAAGAGTGCATTAGACTTCAGGCTTGACACTCCTTAATACAATGGCCTGCTGAATACCTTCCAGGGTTGTCCTTGCATATTCCGTTTCAGGAATTAATATATATATTTTTATGTTTGGCCAGTCACACATAATCTCCCTGGCCCGCACCTCAGGTACTCAATAACAAGGCACAACTTCTTGGCACAATTCACATCCATTTAATATACATATTACTCCATTGAGTATCATATGACATCTTAGCCTTTACTAGCACATGTCTCTACTGTCCTTGATTTTGCTCCTCTCAGTTTTAATGGAACAGTCAACTTACGTGCCCAAGAATTTCTAATACACACTGCTAAGACTAAACTGACATTATACTGTTAGATGAAAGCATAAGGCAGTGATGGTAATCGATCTTGCAGGTGAAATATCAAAATGCCCAAAGGCAATTAACACATTTTTAAAAGCCGGTCCTACTGGACACATTCCGTGCGTACTGGTCAAACGACACAAGCAGACTCCTCGTTCGAGACGCTAGCTCGTCCCACATCGAAACTGCCGTCTGCCGATAATTCAGGGCAGAAGTCAAGACGTCACTTCCTGCAACCACGGGATACCGTGTGTAAACAATATATATCAGGAAGTGATCGACATGATATGATATTTACTCATATCATTTACTCCCTGATAAGGGTGGAATTAGGATGCCGTCAAATTACCACCTCTATCGACACCAGGTATTACAATGCAAGATGTGGGTGTCTTATCTGGTTTAGATTGTTGCGGTGTGTGTGTTGCAGTAGAACAGTTCAGGGTACACCACAGGCAACATGACGTGTAGAGTCATAAAAATGGTAACTTCGCTTTAGGTTTATACCATTTATTGCACGCCACAAAACAGTCATGATACTTATGTTATCATCGGCATAGTACAACGAATGCAGCATTCAAACTCATGTTAACTGACAGTCATGTAGAAGTCAATACTCAATAGTTGTATGGAAAACAAATATCATAGCGAAGCTTGATAAATAATACATATAACTTCTGCAACCGTGGTCAGCTGCAGATCCTTAATGTTCATAGACAATAATAATTATTCCTTCCTGATGCTAGCAGATCAGATGTATACAATACGTCCGTTTACTGTCTGCACGTGAGTAGCATACATGGATTACAGGTCAGCTCGACCTTTATAACCTTCCTAAGTCTAACCATCTGACTTGGACGTGATCTCTGATATAACGAATCCTGGAACACAGACAATAGTCTTGTTGGTCTAGAGCGACCCATAGATATATAACTAGTTCAGGTATAAAGATACCGGTGACTTAATCCTAGTCAAAGTACCTCTCCATTTTGAATCACACAGGCGAGCAAAAAGGCGACAAAATGACGAACCTCTAGATGATAGCATAAAGTTCGATACAAGAGGAATTACCTTATTTCGGAAAATCAACCATGAACATATGCCTCCAGGCAGGCTTGAATAATACGGGGAAATAGTCTAGTTAGCTAACTAACTCACAAAGACAATGTATTTCCCTCAGAGAATCACAAGACGCAGTCGCGTCCGCTCGCTAATCAGTCCATTTCTCAACTGCCCGACCTGGGCGGAACAACAAACGACAACCCAGTCGAGACATGCGCAGAGTGACAATCTCTGAGTCGCTGTTCACAATAAGACGATTCTAAGAACATTCGAGATAAAAGTCTTACACAGTCGCGCCTTTTATGGACATGAACAGAAGCGTTAAGAAAGGTTTCAAACATCTACAACAGTTGACTGATACTACCAAATAAGGAGATATGGTCACGCTTCGTTCAAGACATTATAGACCGAACGTGTCTCTATACAAGAGGAGGTAAACTCATAAAAAATAGCAGTATCGATATATCGGGTTCTGTCCCTTTGACCATAAAATATATATAACATGCATTTCAGTCAAATAATGATCATACATACGAAAAACGATCATACAAAGACTTTGGAAAAAAGTAATTATTTGTGCGTAACATTACCGCACCCTCCCGGGAAAAAAAAATGAAACATTTTTTTTTTTAAATCCTGGAGCCGGAAAAATCTAGGCTCCTAACGCACGTATGATGCGCGGATATACCTAACAAAATAGCTCAACACTTGGAGCGAAACTGAGATCATATCCCAGGTCCTTAGAGAAAAATTTATCTAAGTATACGCGTATATATCCCAGGAAGGTGCCACCAACACAAACCACAATGATGGCAACATCATAATAAAAGTCAAATTATTCTCATACCAATATATGAAATCAAATATATTATTATGATATCATACAATGTGTTGCAAATAGCGGTGTAATATATTAATATACCGCACTATTTTATTACATTATGTAATGCATCAGTAACTAATAAGTAATACATGTGTTGATCTTCGTTGACATAAAACATTCAATAGAAGAAGATGTGGACATCATCCGCTCCCAATCTAGGACAGGACTTGATATACTCAAAGTTCCACAATGGACACAATCTCGCATCTTCAATGATGTGCTGCGAAAATATCAATAACACAAATCTTAAAGACAACTGGTAAATCTCTCAATACAATCCTGAAAATAATTTATTTAAATGTGGCCGAGTGATCTTTTGGCCCGTATATCACTAACTAAGCCTTCTTAGATAATTACATGGTACAATGTTATAAATTCCCCCTCAAAAAAGTGAGAAAAAAAAAATCTACTAACATGTCATTATAACATTGGACTGTATATCAGGAAATATATATATGACAGAAGAATCATGTGGAATCGTGTGGGCATCTGGACAGAATGTCCGCCATTACATTATCCGAACCACGGATAGCTCGAACCGAGAAATGAAATGGTTGAAGAGCTATGGCATAACGAGTGGACCTCGAGCTCTTCAAGTTTTTGCTCTGAATAGCAGTAAGCGCTTTCTGGTCGGTTTCCACAATGAAATGTGCGCCTAGAAGAAATCTTTGTAACTTCAGAATAGACCATACCATAGCCAATAACTCACGGTCTAAAACCGAGTAATTCTTTTCTGCAGCATTTAATTTCCTAGAGATATACATCACCGGATGCAGAGTATCAGAATACTCCTGCATTAGTGCTGCCCCAATCCCAGTTGACGAGGCGTCACTTCGAAGAACAAAAGTCTTCTCAATAGTAGGTAACCTAAGAATAGGTGGAGATGAAAATAGGTCTTTAACCTGGTCCAATGAGGATTGACATTCTTTTGACCAGCGGATCAAATTAGGCGACCCTTTCTTCAATAAAGTAGAAAGCGGTGCCATAATGGAGGACAGATTCGGAATGAATCGTCCGTAGAATTGGATCAAACCTAATAGACTCCTTACTTGTTTCTTTGTCTTAGGGACCGAAATGTTAAGTATTTTTGAAACATTGTGGTCCTCTGTCTTTAAAAGACCATGACCAACACGATGACCTAGGAAAGAAATCTCACTAAATCCTATAAAGGCTTTAGAGGGTTTTGCAGTCAAGTTATACTCGCGAAGAGTAGACAGTAATTCGTATAAACCCAAATAGTGATCTTCCCAGGAATCACTGAATAGACAGATATCATCTAGGTATGCTATGACATCTGTACGATATGCGAGAATTCGCCGCATCATGCGTACGAATGTAGCAGGGGCGTTCATAAGACCGAAAGGCATGAAATTCCATTGGAATAAACCCCTAGGTGTAGAAAAAGCTGTAAAAGGTTTGGCACGTTCAGTTAGCGGGACTTGCCAATAACCTTTAGACAAATCTAGTTTGGTAAAGAATCTAGAATTAGAAAGTTTATTGAGTAGCTCTTCTAATGAAGGCATAGGTTCAGCGTCGAACTTCGTAACTTGGTTCAATTTGCGATAATCTACGCAAATGCGAATGTTATTATCCTTCTTTCGAACAATAACCATAGACGAAGAGTATGCTGAAGTGGATGGTTCAATGATTTCCAAACGTATCATTTCATCCAATTCTTTTTCGACTTGAGACTGGAAATGGATAGGTATTGGATAGGGTCTGACTCTGATAGGATTATGATCAGTTAGCACAATGTCATGTTCAATGACATGTGTGTGTCCCGGGATGTCTGTAAGAACATCCTGAAATGTTTGCAACATCGAAGAAACTTGTCGATGTTCCTCAGCGGAAAGATTTGGAGAAACGGTCACGTTTTTCCAAGATTCCGTAGAATAAAGTGGGACCATAGAAAGAGGAAGATTGACATCAGAAAAAGTAGTTTCCTCATCCTGTATAACTGACAGCGATGAGTATTGACCATGAGGTACTTGAGAATTGTCCGTTGCCTGGAAAATAGGCTGCAAATAGTCTGGTCTTTCATAAAATTCCGTGAGCATATTTATGTGGAAAGTTTTATGCTTTCCATCAATATCGACAACATAGTCGACATCAGAAATTTTGGAGACTATTGCATATGGACCTTTCCATGCAATTAGAAGTCTGTTCTCCCTTGAAGGAAGTAGAACGAGAGCTTTGTCACCTGGACAAAGTTGTCGTAGACATCTATTCTTATTTGCAAACTGCCTTGCCTTTTCTTTAGCAAATTCGGAAGACGAAGTTGCTAGTTTGCATGCCTCAATGATTTTTTTCCTAAGAGCAATGACGTACTCATAAGAAGATTGAGTCTCATCGCTAATATTATCGGCAGTGATTAGATCGTGAAGTAAAGACATAGGGCCGCGCGGTTGCGCGCCAAAGACAAGTTCAAAAGGGGAAAACCCCGTATGTTCATTGGGGACCTCTCTATACGCAAAGAGAGCCGCGGGTAAGACCCTGTCCCAATCCTGAGGATGATCCTCAGTTATTTTACCAGTAAAGTTTTTAGAGTCCTATTTAAACGTTCGACCAACCCATTAGACATTGGGTGATAGATACTGCTGAGAGACCTTTTTATATGTAGCATAGACATTACCTGTGACATAGTGTCTGATATAAGTTGAGTGCCATGGTCTGACAATATTTCTCCGGGAAAACCCAAGCGAGAAAATATCAGCCAAAGAGCGTCTGCGATATCAGCAGTTGAGATGCTCTTGAGAGGTATTGCCTCTGGCCAACGTGTGCACATATCGACACATGTAAGAATAAATTGATGTCCTCTAGCCGACTTAATTCTAAAAGGACCGATAATATCTATTGCCATTTTTTGAAAAGGGCGAATAGGAATGTCAGCAGCCTGAATAGGCGCAGCATGTCGTGGTCCTTTAGATTTGACCTCCTGACATACTTTGCAAGAGCGACAGTACATTCGTATGTCCTTGCTCACAAATGGCCAAAAGAAAGCCGCAAGAACCCTCGACTTTGTACGGGAAAAACCCATATGTCCAGCACATTGCGAGTCATGAGCATGTTGCAATATTTGCAATCTCATGCTCTTAGGCACAAGAATTTGTGAATGAGTGGACGTAGTCGAGTCTTGTACCATACGTACAAGTACGCCGTTCTTCATAGAAATCCAAGATTTTCTATTAGTATTTTGATTAGGATCACCTTTTTTTGCTAGAATGAAGAATTTTTGTAACGACGGATCTTCTTCTTGCAATTTGATAAATGAGTCACGTGTAATAGTCAAGTGACTATTTTGTTCATTTACTTCATCATTATTAGTTAATGAAGTTTGAGGTGGATCAAGAGCATGTGCTCTTGTGACCACCGCATTGGTAGCTTCAATGTTTTGCTCTTCCCAAACAGCAATCTGCTGTGGGGTACATTCCCTAACTCCGTGAATACGACCAATAATAAGGTCCGCAATAGGGTTTGGAAGTAGACACGCGTGGACCTCTCCCGTGAAGAAAGGAGTAGCAATATGTATTATGGCAGTAGGATATTTTTCCAACGTGCCACCAAATGTGACACATTTGATGACCTTTCCTGTAGCACAGAATGGATCTACAAGAGATTGCCTAACCCCGACAGTAGTACATCCAGAATCAAACAACACCGAGACTGGATTACTATTTACAAGCCCCTTATGTAATATAAGAGAACCTCTCCCATCATGAGCAACATTAGCAGGAAGAGCGGGCAAAGGATGACCACAGCTTAGAGTACTAATGGTTTTCGGATCAAATAAAGTACTGCATTGGATACATTTATTTGCCCTACCAAAGTCAAAAGATGAGCATCCGATAGCATTATGGTCTTTATCATTATTAACCTGTTTATCTGCTCCCTGAGATTCTTGTTGAACAGAGTTTGTCTGTTGATATCTTTTTCTCTTCTGTTGCGATCTACCGCGACCATTATTGCCTCTGCAATTATCATTAAAGTCCCTACTGTAATTTTTATCCTGGTTTGAGTTCCAGTTTCCATCACTGTCATTACCATCTCTATGCTGTTGAGAACCTCTATTATCTTGGTATTGAGGTCTCTGCAAAAAATATTTTCCTCTATACCGATTACCTTTATTAAAATTCCTAAAATTACCGAGAATAGAATATCGTGTAATATTAGGTTGTCTCCAGTTCTGGGAAGAAGAATCTCCCTGAAATTGATTACCATGGTTCTGGGCATAATTACGGTTACTCTTTTTATTGAAATTTTGCTGGCTACCCTGAAATTTACGCATAAAATTCGGGCCATAAGGTGCTGCCGAAGCAACTGGCAGACCTTCTTTTACCTTAGAGTTGCTAATGGTTATGTGAGGATGTGCAGTAACATACTGGCTACAGTATTCTTCCATTTCTTTTATATTTTTAGGCTTACGCTCATGAAGAAAAGAAAGAAAAGCTTCATTAACAGAAGACATAACCTTGTCTCTAAGAAGTAAGTCCATGAGGGCTTCAAATGTACTTTCTGTCTTAGAAAGCTCAACCCATCGTAAAAAAGTAAGACGTATGCCTGAGATGAATTCTGAGAATTCAACTCCAGTTTCTGGTAACATGTTTTTAAATTTAAGACGATATCCGTCTTCGTTAAGTTGGTACTTCTTTAACAATGCCGCCCTGACAACCTCATAGTTGTTCTTGTCAGGCACATCTACCATACCCAACAAAGTCAAAGCATCACCTCTAAGTATCTTGGACAGATGATAAACATATAATGTTTTATCTATATTATGCACCTTACATGCACTTTCAAATCTATCTAGATAAAATGTTATATCATCAATTGAAGCATTGAATGCTGGTAAATTAAGCTTGAAATCAACAGCATTAGACTTATTAGCAGATGATACCTTATTAGCATCATTAGCATTACTAGATAACTTCAACTTTTCTAACTCCAAAGCTAAGAGTTTTTCTTCATGTTCCATTTTTGCTTTTCTCTCATCAGACTCTCTTTGTAACCTTCTTTCTTCAGCCTCAGCCTGTAACTTTCTTTCTTCAGCCTCAGCCTGTTTTTCTATCTTTTATTTTCAGCCTCTATTTCAAGTCTCTTATTTTCAGCTTCTTTTTCAAGTCTCTTATTTTCAGCTTCTTTTTCAAGTCTCTTATTTTCAACCTCAGCCTGAAGTCTCTTCTCCTGAGATTCTGCTTCTCTTTTTTGTTTTTCCATTTCCATTTGTAATCTCTTTTCATCTACCTGCATCTGCAGTTTTAAATTTTCAGCATCTATTCTCTTTTGTTCAGTTAGTTCTTTCATTTTCTTTTCCTCCGACTTCAATGCCTTGGCATATTGAACAGTCGCAAATTCTTCTAATTTATCACCTGTCTTCCCAAGGGCTTTACCCTGCTCAATAAAGTACTCAAATGTAGACATGATGTCTAAAATGTGAGTACAGAACCTGAAATAATTAATTATCTTATTTCAATCTTAATAGCAACAAGACTTAATAAAGTGCTTGTATAATTACTATGTTTACTCCAATCTCTGTGGGAAACAAGACTTGACACCAATTTGTATTATCAGTTGTACAATAATATCACAAGTCACCTCTTAATTATCAGTGCACTACCCAAATCAGTGCATAACCATCAGTTATTTATCATAACTGCACTACAATAGTGCATAAGCAAAAAACCACCAGTTAGTTATGATAAGTGCACTATAGATCAATAGTGCATGAGCATATATGTAACAATAGTGAAAGCTAACTATGCAAGAACTATGCAAACAATAACAAGACAATGTAAACAATAACAAAGTCACCAACAATGTAAACAAAACAAAGATCAAAGTCAATGTAAACAATAACAAAGATCAGAGTCAATGTAAACAATAACAAAGATCAGAGTCAATGTAAACAATAACAAAGATCAGAGTCAATGTAAACAATAACAAAGATCAAACAATACGAAAACATTCGCATAAGTCAAATAAATAAACAGCGAAACTAAAAAGAATATGATGACAGAATGCGAAGATATGACAAACAAATGACGCTACAGTGTATACACAAAAATTTACGTGAAGAACTGAATAATAGAAAAGAGGAGACCTACAAATACAAACAATTGAAATCGAAACTAAAAAACAGAAAGAAAGAGAGAAACAAAAAAAAATATACAAAAAACGAAAATAAAGCACAACTCGTCACAACTAAACAGATATAGCAACGATTGTCGCTAGCAAATTTCACAGTAGGAAATTCGCACAGTCCCTAACGAAAACGCTAACAGTAGAACCTCTGTGACGTGGTATCTTCTACTGAAAGACACCGCCCAACCGAGAAAACCCGCTGAAATATAAACATATAAATACAAATCCAAATAACATATAACATGTAAACATATAAAGAGTGCGAAAAATGTGATAGACAGAAGGCTCAGTTAGAACATAAGGGCACAGTTCACAAACAAAACAGGCCACTTAACTTCTATGTATCCACAACGTCAGCACAGTTCAGAACAGGATGTGATCAGCATTCTTAGGACAATGATCCAACGTTGATCCATATCTGCTCTCGTAAACTGCCATGACGAAGGAAATGAGCTTCTAACAGGAAACAGCTTCTGACAGGAAACAGCTTCTGAACTTGACCTTCTGAATCTGCAACAGTAATTCTGAGACCGGAACAGTTGTTACGGCACTTGTCCTTCTTCTCAACAGATCAGGAAATCCATTCGCTCGGTACTTGTCCTTCTATTTGTAGACAAACTTCAATACCGCCGAGCAGCGCCGGGTAGTTTCAAAATATCAACAACTGTCAGTACTGCTGCGTCTTTCAAAAAAATTTCATCAAAGGTGATGAATAGCAACTGCAATGTTGTCTTGTAGTCTGCTGATGATGTCTGGGTTTGTTGACCCCCTTGAGAGTTGGTACCAGAATAAACCAACTATTGGCCACCATGAATTGATAAGGGTGGAATTAGGATGCCGTCAAATTACCACCTCTATCGACACCAGGTATTACAATGCAAGATGTGGGTGTCTTATCTGGTTTAGATTGTTGCTGTGTGTGTGTTGCAGTAGAACAGTTCAGGGTACACCACAGGCAACATGACGTGTAGAGTCATAAAAATGGTAACTTCGCTTTAGGTTTATACCATTTATTGCACGCCACAAAACAGTCATGATACTTATGTTATCATCGGCATAGTACAACGAATGCAGCATTCAAACTCATGTTAACTGACAGTCATGTAGAAGTCAATACTCAATAGTTGTATGGAAAACAAATATCATAGCGAAGCTTGATAAATAATACATATAACTTCTGCAACCGTGGTCAGCTGCAGATCCTTAATGTTCATAGACAATAATAATTATTCCTTCCTGATGCTAGCAGATCAGATGTATACAATACGTCCGTTTACTGTCTGCACGTGAGTAGCATACATGGATTACAGGTCAGCTCGACCTTTATAACCTTCCTAAGTCTAACCATCTGACTTGGACGTGATCTCTGATATAACGAATCCTGGAACACAGACAATAGTCTTGTTGGTCTAGAGCGACCCATAGATATATAACTAGTTCAGGTATAAAGATACCGGTGACTTAATCCTAGTCAAAGTACCTCTCCATTTTGAATCACACAGGCGAGCAAAAAGGCGACAAAATGACGAACCTCTAGATGATAGCCTAAAGTTCGATACAAGAGGAATTACCTTATTTCGGAAAATCAACCATGAACATATGCCTCCAGGCAGGCTTGAATAATACGGGGAAATAGTCTAGTTAGCTAACTAACTCACAAAGACAATGTATTTCCCTCAGAGAATCACAAGACGCAGTCGCGTCCGCTCGCTAATCAGTCCATTTCTCAACTGCCCGACCTGGGCGGAACAACAAACGACAACCCAGTCGAGACATGCGCAGAGTGACAATCTCTGAGTCGCTGTTCACAATAAGACGATTCTAAGAACATTCGAGATAAAAGTCTTACACAGTCGCGCCTTTTATGGACATGAACAGAAGCGTTAAGAAAGGTTTCAAACATCTACAACAGTTGACTGATACTACCAAATAAGGAGATATGGTCACGCTTCGTTCAAGACAGGTAAACTCATAAAAAAATAGCAGTATCGATATATCGGGTTCTGTCCCTTTGACCATAAAATATATATAACATGCATTTCAGTCAAATAATGATCATACATACGAAAAACGATCATACAAAGACTTTGGAAAAAAGTAATTATTTGTGCGTAACACTTCCCCCACCCCCGCCCCCCCCCCCGATTAAAATAATGAAAAGGAACTTTTCATTATTTTCATAGTACAATCTTACAAAGTCACTGGAGAAACCATGTGACAATATCCAAATACTCAACTGTCATCATTATGATAGCACCTAGAGGCGTGCTCCATAATCGACAATTTAACACACAAGGTGTGGTATTTAGTAATAACATACTAAACCCATTATCGTTAGCAGACGCTCTTTTGACACAAATGTGAGGTAACTACATTAAATAGAAGGCAGTGAAGAAAAGTCAATATGTCAGTCATGGCACTCACACAGCATACCATGTCAACAAACGCCCTAAGTCGTGTCGGTATGTAAGTCTACCTATCTATCAAATGAGATGCATAATAGCAATCAAAGATAGAATAGAACATATGAGGCAGACAAGTTAAAATATAAGTGGTGACTGTGACAATATGTCAAAATAGTTATTAACATTTGTATGTATGCAATGTCATGTGGTGAATGACAATGTTAGTGAGATGTCATATGAAGATATATTACTTAATATCTATACATATGAAGGATATAAGTTATAATAAGTGGAAGCACCACTGTAATTCATTTGATATAATGATACATCAATGAACCAATGTAATGTATCAAGTGATAATAAAAATGGTCATGTTAGACCAAACACAGTTCTTCCTGTAGAAGTATTTAAAAGAACCAAAGTTTCAGTGAGTCATTAGTTTGCACATTAGTGATACATTATGCCGGAAAGGAATCGTTCATTGAAGAAAAAATCCAATTTCCATCTATGTTGGTTGTCGATGTTTGTCTTCCATGCAATATCATATGCAACACCGATACTATTGTTCATTCTGTACCTGAGAATTTCATACGTATGTGATGACGTGTCATTTGTTGGTTATGTCCCTTTTTGAACTTTGTAGTCAGTAATTTTAGTTACTTCCCTTTCTACACAATGTTTGAGATAGTCCATTCGTGCAGAAAGTTTTTTGAAAATGTAAGAAAGTATCTGAATTGCACCGACTTGGGTTGATATACTGCCAAAAGTCATTGTACACTGTGCATGAAGTAACAAAGTATTGTTCTTGAGCAATTGCATTAGACATCATGTGACGAACGCTTGAATATATATCTTGATTTTGGATGTACATAAATTCATCATCATCATGTTGCTTGGCATAGTGTCTAGTTTTTCAAACGGTTTAAGTGCATGACGAAGCAATGTGGCTGTACTATTTGAAGTATGCAATATGAGTTAAAAGAAGGTATGTTCCTTAGTTCGTGATGCTACCTTTGCGAAATAATTCCTGACTTGTCCCAAAGGAAGTAGTGTTATTATTGAGCATCACAGTTGACTTGAAGCAGCATTTGCGGATACAACTGGCGATATTGGATGCTTCATACATCTGGATAGCACATCGGCCATCACGTTCAACTTTCCTGCGATGGGTTTAATCTGGTAATTGTAGGGTTGAAGGGCCAGTGAGGCACGCGCTGCTTTAGCATTCTTGAATCTCGCTGTTTTCAGGTAAAACAGTGCTCTCTGGTCTGTCTCGAGTGTGAAACTTGCACCAAGCAGGTAGCGTTGAAGTTTGGAGAAGCAGAACACAAGAGCCAGTAGCTCTCTCTCGATGACCGAGTAACGTTGCTCCGTCGGCGTTAGCTTCCTGCTAACATACAGTGTTGGATGTAAACAGCCTTTCCATTCTTGCAAAAGCACACCTCCAATTGACATGTTGGAAGCGTCTACTGTAAGAGTAAAATGTTTAGATGGATCAGGCAATCTCAATATAGGCAACTTGGAAAACAGACATTTTAATCTATTTAAGGCCACATTAACATCATGACTATAAACACACCTATTTGGTGACTCCTTCTTCACCAGTGATGACAATACAGACGTATACTCTGCAAAATTAGGGATAAACTTACGATAAAAGTTTAGGAGCCCTAGAATACTTCTAACTTGTTTTTTGGTCTTAGGCATATCAAGGTTTAGAATCCTAGAGATAGTAGTATCCTCTGTTTTCAAAAAACCTCCTCCTACTTTATAACCTAAAAATGAAATCTCCTGAAATCCAATTTTAGTCTTAGATGGACGTGCAGATAGATTATGACGACGTAGAGTGGTAAGTAAGGATTGAATACCCTTCAAATGTTCATCCCATGATTGATGAAACAGACAAATGTCGTCAATGTAAGTAATAAGGTCGTCTCTGTCAGAGAAGAGTCGTCTCATCATGCGAACGAAGGTCGCAGGTGCGTTAACTAAACCAAAAGACATATAGTTAAATTGAAAGAGTCCTAATGGAGTTGCGAAAGCAGTATAAGGCTTGGATCGTTCCGTTAATGGTACTTGAAAATAGCCTTTAGATAGATCAAATTTAGAAAAAAATGTAGCTGTAGCTAGTCTATCTAATAAAGATTCCAACACGGGCATTGGTTCCGCGTCTTGGATGGTGACCGAATTTAGACGTCTAAAATCTATGCATATACGTATAGATTTGTCTTTTTTCCTGATCAAAACCATAGGAAAACTATAAGGGGAATGAGATGGAGAAATGACATTTAATTTCACCATCTGTTCTAGTTCCTCTTTAACCTGACATTGTAAATGTATAGGAATAGGGTAAGGTTTCAACTTAATGGGTTGAAAGTCTGTCAGAATGATATCATGTTCGATGATATCAGTGTGTCCTGGGACATCAGTAAGGACATCAGTAAAAGAACGTAAGATAGAAGTAACCTGTTCTTTCTGGGAAGAAGATAGAGTTGAAGATATATCAACATCCTTCCAACTTTCAGTAGCCAAGTAGTGAAGACTAGGTAATACCGAATTTTCTTCTTGTATGACAGCCAAAGAAGAATGACGACAGACAGATTGATCAAGAGCCTCAAAGACTGGTCTCAGATATGGTGGACGTGTATGAAACTGCTGTAACATATTGATATGAAAAGTTTTCTCTTTTCCCTCTACTGAGACAATATAATCAACATCAGACAGTTTCTCCACAATCCTGTAAGGTCCTCTCCATGAGACTAATAATTTGTTATCTCTCCTGGGTAATAATACGTAAGCTTCATCACCAGGCCAAAGTTGGCGTAATTTACGGTTTTGGTTAATAAATAACCTCGCCCTAAGCTTTGCCTTTTCAGATGAACCTACTGCTATCTGGCATGCGTCTATTATTTTTTTCCTCAAATTGACCACATACTGATATGAGGTCTGAACCTCCGTGTTCATCTCAGCACCAATTAAAAGTTGTTTTAATATAGACATTGGGCCGCGTGGTCGGGCGCCAAAAACAAATTCAAATGGACTAAAGCCTGTATGTTCGTTTTTTATCTCCCGATAAGCAAATAATATAGCTGGCAGGACTCTGTCCCAATTTTGAGGATATTTAATTGTAACCTTATGTAGCATTTGCTTTAAAGATCTGTTGAGGACTTCTATTTTCCCATTCGACTGAGGATGGTATATTGAACTAAGGGATCTTTGAATCCCAAACATATCCATAACCTGTTTCATAGCATCTGAAACTAACTGAGTTCCTCTATCAGATAGGATGTTTTCAGGAAAGCCTATTCTACTGAAAATCAAAAATAATGCATCCGCAATATCTACTGTGGTGATGGTTTTTAAAGGAATAGCTTCTGGCCAGCGTGTGCACATATCAATGCAGGTCAACACATATTGATGACCTCTGGCTGATGTCACCTTTAAAGGGCCAATAATGTCAATGGCCATCTTTGCGAAGGGACGCAAAGAAATATCAGATGCTTGAATGGGCGCATCATGTTTTGGTTTTCTTGTTGCCACACTTTGGCAGATGGTACATGTACGACAAAATAATTTGACGTCTTTCGTAATTCCGGGCCAAAAAAAATATAACAAAACTCTTTGTTTTGTTCTAGCAACACCTAAGTGTCCTGCACATTCAATGTCATGTGCATGTCGTAAAATGAATGGTCGAAAACAAGCTGGTACCATAATTTGTTTCTTTAAGGAATTAGCAAATTGATAGTTTCTTACTAAAATTCCATTTTTGATAGTATACCAGTGTTTTGCACAGTCATCTATCATTACATCATTCAAATGAGCAATATGAAAATATTTTTTTAAGGAAATATCATCCTTCTGTCTTTGTATAAAGGTTTCCTTATCAATGAGCTCCATCTGAAATAAATTGTCATCATCATCATTCTCAACAATATTTATCTTAATATCATCATTATTTTCCTGTTGATAATGACTTATATCATCATCATTATTTTCCTTTTCTACTTCATCTTCTGAAGTGATATCTTCAGTTATATCTTCAGGTAACACATCAATGACTGGTTTGTGATGATCATTGTCCATGCGAGACTGAGCTCTGGTAGTCACAGCATTTGAACATAATAAGTGTTGTCTTTCCCATATCTCAATATCTTCCTGTGTACATTCATGCAATTTAGGTATGTTTCCCATAATAATTCCAGCAATTGGATTGTCCAAGAGGCATACTAGTGTTCGTCCTGTCAAATAAGGTGTGTCCAAAAACACTTCTGCTGTGGGGTAATATTCCACAGTTCCACCAAAAGTTATGCATTTCACTTGTTTTCCTGTATAATCCACCTTATCAACCAAGGCCTTGCGCACTCCAACGGTGGTTGCCCCTGTGTCTCTGAGTAAAGATGCCAATTTATTATTGACAAAACCTCTGTTCAAGATCAATGAACCAGTACTTTCAAAAGATGACATGACTGGGAGAGGGTGTCCGCATAATAATCTTGGCACTCCTTGAGGCTGAAATAAAGAATTGCAATTAGTGCAGTTATCACTATTTGCTAAATCTACACTGCATGAATTTGCATGTGATACAATATCATTATGGTTCTGATTATTATCATGAACAATGGCATTGGTACTTTCTTGATTGTCTGGAAGTATTGTTATGATAAGATCTTTTATTTGCATTTTGATCATTTCCTCTATAAAATGATTTCTGACCTCTATTTGCTTTTGAGTTATAATCTCCTTTATTTTGCCAGTTATTGGACTTAAATGAGGTTTGTGGATAAAAATTATCCTCCTGATATGAATTCCAATGTCTTTGAGGTTGGTATTTGTTAAAATTGTATCTACCTCTATTTTGACTGTAATTATGTGATGGTTTAAATCTTTGATTTCTATCCATGCTGTTAGATCTATACCTAGGTGCATTTTCTTGGAATGATCTGGCCGATGCAGCCGGTAATGAGTCTCTTACATTGTTTTTGCTCAGAACTCTATTAGGATATTGACGTCCTAAGGTTTGTAATTTAGTCAGGTTCTCTGGTTTTCTTTCCTGCAGGAACGCAACAAAATCAGAACTAATAGATGACAAAACCTTGTCTCTTAGAATTAAATCTGACAAACCCTCAAAAGTTTTTTCAGTTTTGGATAGTTCAATCCATCTAGAAAAATTCAGTTTAACAGCTGAAATAAATTCAGTGAAATCTTTCCCAGAATCAGGGTACAAAGATCGAAATTTCTGACGATAGCCCTCATCATTCAATTGATACCTCTGCAATAAAATGACCTTAACAGCTTCATAATCCTTTCTAGTCTGGTCATCCAAAGTGGAGACTACAGTTAATTGTTCATCAACCAATAAGTTCATAAGTCTACATGTCCATGTAGATTTGTCAATCTTATATTCTTCACAATAAGTTTCGAACCTATTTAGGAAGCATGAAATGTCATCTATGGATGCGTTAAATTTTGGCAAATTAATCCTTATGGCAGTAGTATGATCTTTATTTTTATCTTCACCTACCCCAGGATGCAACAGTGGTTGTTGTAATTTTAATTTTTCCAGTTCAATCTCGGCTAATCTTATAGCTTGAGCATGTTGAGATTTGATCTCTTCTTGAGATCTGGCATAGGCTAATTTTTCTCTTTCAAGAGCCAACTCTTCTGATCTCCTTTTTTCCTCCAATTCTTTTTCACGGAGCTCTTCTTGTCTCCTTAATTCTTCCTTATGGAGCTCTTCTTGTCTCCTTTTTTCTGCCAATTCAATTTCTTTTTCTTGTTTGTGAAGTTCCTCTTGTCTCTTTTTTTCTGCCAATTCCTCTTTGCGAAGTTCCTCTTGTCTGTTTACTTCTTTATCAATAAAAGCTTGCAAAGCTGGACCCTCCAAATTAAGATCTTTTCCAATCTTCAATAAATCCTTTAATGAAGTCATGGTTGCTTATTTTTGTGTTTATCAATAATACACAATATTTTAACTTTTATATATATGAATATGTCAGCTATATTCAATATTCACTCCACCAATCTCAGATCAATTTATACTTGCAATAGTAGATGTATCCAGCTAAACAATATGGTGTAATGAAAAAAAAAAGAACCACAACAAGTGAGGACAGGGTTAGAGCAACTAAAGGGAATACAAATGGGAAAACAAAGGAATAACTAAAAAATATATATGAATTAATTTAAAATAATGCTCTATTACACATAGACAAGACAAGACGCATATCACAACAATTATGACATCTATGAAATAAATGATAGTAAGATGAGGCTAGACAATATTACAAACAAAATGTAACAAACTAAATAAAATATAACAATGACAGTACTTATGAGAACAAACAATAGATAAACATGACTACACAGCTAACAAAAATGGATCTGTTAAATTCAATAGAGGCAAACTTTTATACAACCAGCAGAGTATGCTGGGTCCTCTATCTGAATCACACAGATACTGCCTTACAGAACGCTTGATTTGCTCATTCGACCTAGCTTTCGCGGTATTGAATGATTACAAACCAAGTCCCTTCCAACCAGCCCGCTAGTTACAAAATCAAAAACACGTAATGAAAACACATATATGGCGAAGTCAGAGATCAGGCAAACAGATTATATTTACAGCCACGCTGCATGTAACAATAAATAGACTTATCTGTTGCCGAGAAACCACTCCTTCTTGAGACTTCGACAAGCAAAGGAGGTAGCGATGATTGAAGCCTAGTATCTGGTTAGGTTTAGAATGGCTTCATGCTGACATCGAAGGACATCGATATGGTCCATGATTTTTGATATAATATTTGCTTCTTGAATGAAGATAGTCAGTTCCTATGACTTCTGTGTAATAATAGGTTACTTTAATAACTTAGTGACAGCTTGAGGCACATTTATAATGATGGAAATCCCTTCCATTTATTAAAACAGTCTGGCAGACGATGCGTGCCGCCATTTTGAAAAAATAGTCCCCGATTCGTTAGGCGCTGTTAGGCATTTAATGGCCTTGGCCCCCAGAAACTGATGCGGGTAAATCTTAAGAATGATTATCCTTTCAGGAACCGTCCTCCCGACGTCCTGTGGTAAGAGTGCATTAGACTTCAGGCTTGACACTCCTTAATACAATGGCCTGCTGAATACCTTCCAGGGTTGTCCTTGCATATTCCGTTTCAGGAATTAATATATATATTTTTATGTTTGGCCAGTCACACATAATCTCCCTGGCCAGCACCTCAGGTACTCAATAACAAGGCACAACTTCTTGGCACAATTCACATCCATTTAATATACATATTACTCCATTGAGTATCATATGACATCTTAGCCTTTACTAGCACATGTCTCTACTGTCCTTGATTTTGCTCCTCTCAGTTTTAATGGAACAGTCAACTTACGTGCCCAAGAATTTCTAATACACACTGCTAAGACTAAACTGACATTATACTGTTAGATGAAAGCATAAGGCAGTGATGGTAATCGATCTTGCAGGTGAAATATCAAAATGCCCAAAGGCAATTAACACATTTTTAAAAGCCGGTCCTACTGGACACATTCCGTGCGTACTGGTCAAACGACACAAGCAGACTCCTCGTTCGAGACGCTAGCTCGTCCCACATCGAAACTGCCGTCTGCCGATAATTCAGGGCAGAAGTCAAGACGTCACTTCCTGCAACCACGGGATACCGTGTGTAAACAATATATATCAGGAAGTGATCGACATGATATGATATTTACTCATATCCGCTGGGCATATGGGTTTTTCGCGTACTAAATCTAGAGTTCTTGCGTCTTTCTTTTGGCCGTTTGTGAACAAGGACATACAGATCTATTGTCGATCCTGTAGGGTATGTCAGGAAGTTAAATCCAAAGGTCCACGCCATGCTGCACCTATTCAGGTTGCAGATATTCCAATTCGACCATTTCAAAAAATGGCGATAGACATCATTGGTCCATTTAAGACAAAGTCTGCTAGAGGACACCAATATATCTTGACGTGTGTTGATATGTGCACACGTTGGCCAGAGGCTATCCCTCTGAAGAGCATAACTACTGCTGATATTGCAGATGCTCTTTGGCTTATATTCTCTCGTCTGGGATTTCCAGGAGAAATATTGTCAGACCATGGTACCCAACTCGTATCGGATACCATGTCTCAAGTGATGTCAACTCTTAAGATAGAAAGATCTCTGAGTAGTATTTATCATCCTATGTCCAATGGCATGGTAGAGCGTCTTAATAGAACTCTGAAAAACCTATTAGGTAAGATAACTGAGGATCATCCTCAGGATTGGGACAGGGTTTTACCCGCGGCTCTCTTTGCATACAGAGAGGTCGCCAATGAACATACAGGATTTTCTCCCTTTGAACTTGTCTTTGGCGCGAAACCGCGAGGTCCTATGTCTCTACTTCATGATCTCATAACTGCTGATAATATTGTCGATGACACAAAATCCTCTTATGAATATGTCATTGCACTTAGACACAAGATTATTGAAGCATGCAAATTGGCAACTGCTTCTTCTGAATTTGCGAAACAGAAGGCAAGGCAATTTGCCAATAAGACCAGACGCTTGCGACAACTCTGTCCAGGTGACAAAGTATTGGTCCTGCTACCTTGTAGAGAAAACAGACTCCTTATTTCTTGGAAAGGTCCGTACGATGTAATATCAAAAGTTTCCGATGTCGACTATATTGTCGATATTGATGGGAAGCATAAAACCTTCCACATCAACATGCTCACGGAATTCCACGAACGTCCGGATTATTTACAACCTGTTTTCCAGGCAACGGACGATTCAGCAGTCCCACAGGGACATTACTCATCACTGTCAGTAATACAGGATGAGGAAACGAGTTTCTCAGATGTGAATCTCCCTTTTCCAATGATTCCGCTTCATTCTAATGAGTCATGGAAAGATGTTGCGATTTATCCCGAATTATCTCCAGGAGAACAGAAACAAGTTTCTGCTATGTTACAACAATTTCAGGATGTCCTTACTGACATTCCTGGTCGAACTAATGTCATTGAACACGACATTATTCTTACTGACCATAATCCTATAAGAGTCAGACCGTATCCTATCCCGATACATTTTCAAGCACAGGTAGAAAAAGAGTTGGATGAAATGATAGAGTTGGAAATAATTGAACCATCCACATCAGCATATTCTTCACCGATGGTTATCGTGCAAAAAAAAGACAACAACATACGTCTTTGCGTTGATTATCGCAAATTGAACCAAGTGACGAAATTTGATGCTGAACCTATGCCTTTACTTGAAGAGCTACTTACTAGACTATCGAATTCTCATTTCTTTACTAAACTCGATTTGTCTAAGGGATATTGGCAAGTCCCACTATCCGAACACGCCAAACCGTTTACTGCTTTTTCGACGCCAAGGGGTCTATTCCAATGGAATTTCATGCCTTTCGGCCTTATGAATGCCCCAGCGACATTCGTACGCATGATGCGTCGAATCCTATCTCATAGCTCAGATGTCATTGCATATCTTGATGACATCTGTCTTTTCAGTGATACTTGGAACGATCACTATAATGGGATAAATGAACTATTGTCTATCTTACGCGAGCATAACCTGACAGCGAAACCATCTAAAGCATTTATTGGTTTTAGCGAAATATCTTTCTTAGGTCACCGTGTTGATCATGGGTTTCTAAAAACAGAAGACCATAATACAAGTAAGATACTTAACATTTCTATGCCTAAGACTAAAAAGCAAGTGCGAAGTCTTTTAGGTCTCATACAATTTTATGGACGATTCATTCCGAATCTGTCCTCAATTATGTCACCTCTTTCTTCTTTGTTAAAAAAGGGTCTCCTAATATAGTCAATTGGACTCAAGAATGTCAATCCTCTTTGGATAAGGTTAAAACGATGTTTTCTACTTCACCTATCTTGGTGTTACCTACTAAAGATAAGACATTTATTCTTCGTAGTGACGCTTCATCCACTGGGATTGGAGCGGCACTAATGCAAGAGTACTCTGGAACTCTGCATCCAGTGATGTATATTTCTCGAAAACTTAATGCCGCAGAGAGAAATTACTCGGTCCTAGACCGTGAATTATTGGCTATGGTTTGGTCAATCCTTAAACTTCAAAGATTTCTTCTTGGCGCGCATTTTATTGTGGAGACTGACCAGAAAGCTCTTACAGCTATTCAGACTAAAAATCTGAAGAGCGCGAGATCAACGCGATACGCGATTGCTCTTCAGCCTTTTCATTTTTCGGTGCCAGCTATCCGTGGTTCAGAAAATGTGATGGCGGATATCTTATCGAGATGCCCACATGATTCCACCTAACTATCAGATCTTCAGATTTATAACATGTCTGACTTTACTACAGTTTTTCCTATGTTAAAGTATGTACTTATATGTAATATATTATACATTGTCTGTATCACTACTTAGCGGTGCATTGATGTATATTTACCGCAGGTTTTTGATATTTTTTTCTTAGTTGGTGATCATAATGTTAAGATACCTAAGATGAACTATTGTACAAATTGTGGCATTGCCAGTATTGTGTTATGCGTTGGTGACACCTCTCGGGAGATATTTATACTCGGAGAAAAATTTTCTCTGAATCCTGAGATAGATTCTCAATGGTCGTGCTATATGACGACTTTGCCTTACATTAGGCGTTACATTTGTTTGGAATGCTTATCATCTGCGCATTGTTATTCGTGCGTTGTGAGCCTATTGTATGTTGCTCCTGGATGTATGTCCAAAAAAAGTATCATTTTTTTCCCCGGGGGGTGTGGTAATCTGTTGCATACATATTTTTGAATGCACAGATTACAAATGTACGATATGTCTATTTAATATGGAAAATATATTGTTGTATTTAATTGGGTACGAAAATGCTTTCTTTTGTAAAGCCAGATAATCCATGTTTGATTTATACGTTTGATTATATGGATAATCTCCCTTGATATTGATCGGGCGTAAGAATACTTATATTTTGGCATTCATCATTTGTCATATCCAGAAAATAGATTGATCGTTCTTAGAATGTTTATGGCCTGAATTCATATGTATTACATATTATTAGTGCAAGTAGATTCAGTCCTATATTGTATATTTTGTATGGGTAGGCAGGACTATATTCTTTATGCCGCTCTAGCGGAGGTATTGGTTGTCTTGGCGAGTCGTGATGAGTTCCGATATTGCCGCCTACAATGGCTGGTCACGCATTTCCAGGGTTGGTCCTTTCTAGAGTGGAAAATGATTTATGAAGTGATTTCTTCAGTAGGAGATTGTGTTTCTACAAGATTATAGTGTTAGAGACTCTCCTCATGTACTGTATTATGTACTATTCGGACTCAAGGTAAATCCACTCCCTTTTTGACGATCTCCGTATGGTTAGACCTAGATGAAGCAACGTATTTTCGTGCATCGTTGGTCGTTTAACTAGATATTGTTGTAGATGACAGGTTCCATCAGCGCTTATGTCTTCATGAAGTAACCTTCTGACAAAGGGACTGTATGGTAACTCTGGAAAGTTATACTTATTCAAGTTTTGAATCAACTTTGGCTGATGATTATTCTTCTGCTGGGCGAGTGAGCGAAAGCTCAGGGAAGGAGGCCATTTTTTGTATTCCTGTCATCATTATAGATCACTGTCCAGAGAACGGGTCGTGTATCTTACTATTCGGACAGTGGCATGGAGATCCCATTTATATGAAAACCCCTTATCGTGGTTTCACAGTATGATATAAACATTGAACATAAGCAACCTAAGAACTTAGCAAGGGAAAGAAGGTTCGTCCATCGAACTCTTCAGTTGTTTACCGATCCGCCTTTACTGACGCGTTCAGTCAGATAGGGGATGCGGCCATAATGTATAACAACATTGAATGCTGTTTTGTACCACTTATTATATTTGAATGTTCCATGACATGGGATCTACTATTCATGCCTGAAGATTGATGTGTCAACATGTACTTATGATCTATTCGTTCTGTCCCAGTATGTGCGTCTGAATAAACTGTATGAAAAGATTCCAGCAGTCTGCATTGGTGCCTTATAGACATGAGTGAATGAGTGCTTTAGATTGGTCAAGATACGAACAGTCCATCATTCGCGTTTATAACACTCTAGACTCTCACTCCATATTTACACCAACCTGCGTCGGTTGAATTGACCAAGTTAAGGGCCTGCTCCTCCTGGAGCCTCAGAGGGAAACTACTTCTTACAGCTGCCTTTGCCTTCCCTAACTCAGGACTAGAGTGAGTTACCATTTACAGTACCGTTGGGTAGACTGGAGCATGCCTGGTATCAATTAACACAGCAGTGACATTTTACAGTACAGTCGTGGGTTTTTCCACTTTTTACACACTCTTGAAAACTCCACATAATTTGACGGTGTCTTCTGTCTCTTGACTGGTCAAGAGACAGAAGATACCGTCAAATTATGTGGAGTTTTCAAGAGTGATGCACCCATGACGCTTCCCATCGCATTGGTGGAAATACACTCTGATTTTGGCAGAGGTGTTATCAAAGCGGCTATTATGGATGATCCTATCTACCCAGTCATACTTGGATGAAGATACGTGTTTGTTGGGAGACCGAAAGAGCCGATTGTGGCAGCAGAGACCACAAGAGGGCAAACCTTTAAGGAACTGGAGCCTGCGCCAAATTTGTTACCTTAGGAACTTAAAGAGGCGCAACAAAAGGACCCTACCTTGGAACCCTGCTTTAGGCACCTGCCCATGGCCAAGGACCCCAAACACAACGGAGACATCTTTTCTAAGGATGGGGTACTATATCGTAGAACGGGCAACCCTGATGAAGGGCATAATCAACTCCTAGTACCGACGCAGTACAGAGGCCAAATCTTAGAAATGGGACACTCTCTTCCCTTTAGCGGACATATGGGACAAAACGCCACTATTCAGCGAATATCGACTCACTATTGGTGGCCAGGAATGAACTCTGATATTATCAGGTACGTGACATCCTGCGCCCAATGCCAACGTGTGACACCCAAGCATTGGACACCCCCAGTTCCCATGGGTGAAATGCCAATAGTGGGACACCATTTGAACGGGTTGCTCTCGTCATTGTTGGACCCCTAGAAAGGACCAAAAGAAGGAACAGGTTCCTTCTGACCTTAATCGACACTTGCACTATGTGAACCGAAGCTATACCGCTAACATGCACGGATTCCAAGCATGTCGCAGAAGCCCTAGTGCAAATTTTCACGCAGTTTGGACTTCCTCAACAAGTTTTGACGGATAACGGATCCCAACTCCATAGCCTGTAAATGGAGGAGATCTTTAAGATCTTGAGGGCCAAGCACATCCACACAAGCCCCTACCATCCGGCCGGAAATGGGCTCGTGGAACGCTTCAATGGCAGCCTCACCATGATGTTACGTAAGCTGGGACAAGAGAAACCTGAAGACTGGGACCTTTTCATTCCTGCATCCTTATTCGCCTACAGGGAAGTTCCCCAGGCCTCTACAGGTTTACCACCAGCTACTCTTTTATTCGGCAGACCTATTAAGGGGCCGTTAGAAGCCTTACTCCGGTCACTAACTGACCAGAAGGCTGACGAGATAGTCGTCTCAGCCAGCAAGTATGTATCGGAACTTAAGGAAAGGTTACAACTAGGATAGGATCTAGCAACAACCAACCTTAAGAAAGCACGCGCAAAGCACGCTAAACGGTACAACAAAGCGGCTAAAGAGAGAGAACTCCAACCAGAGGAGAAGGTTTTGTTGCTACTTCCAACCGGAAGCAACAAACTGCGCATCGGATGGCAAGGCCCGTTTACCGTCCTTAAAAAAATCTCAAGAACTAACTACAAGATCTCTAATAAAGGAAAGGAGAAGGTCTACCACGTAAATCTGTTAAAGAAAAACTTGGAAAGACCGGTGCCATCCTCCGAACATCTCCTGGCGGTAGCTATAGCAACCGAAGGTGAGGAAGATGAGAATAGTTGCATGGAATATCCATTGCAACAGACGGAATCTTTTCAAGATGTGAAATTCGGTGAAATCTCTCTGAAACAGAACAGATTGGAGCAGTGAGAAAGAAAGGGAACGTAAAGATAGCAATCACTCGCAAGATGCGGATCACAGCAGCGCTATTTTCATAGAGGAGACATAAAGTGTTTCATGTCTTCAAGACCAGACGTAATGTCACAGATGGAAATAGTGCCGCAGTAATCATCCACTTTTGCCCCTACCCATCTAGTTTATTTTTTTTGCTACATGAACGAAAGGATTCACCAGTGCAATTAACACGTGGGCCATCTGGCAATTAAGCCCTTTATGAAACAGAGAGCGAAGCGCGGAGCATGGTGTAATAGATTCTTTGATCAGGGGAACACACGATATATTCAGTCTGAGACGGACCTTGGATTGTAAAACTTTCAGGGAAGTAATTACGTAGCTGATATTCGGCAGAGGCGGAAAAGGTGGTAAAATTACCTTTGATTTAAGAATCGAACTGCAAATTGGCTCGGGTTTGGCAGTAGGTGTGACTTTCGCGTTAGAGAACGATTGAACGGAATTTTTCAATATATACCATGTCTCTCCGATAGCCATGATAAGTTCCCCAGAAATCTATCGGAATTCACTAGCTCGTTATCTTAAGATTTCTCGTACAGAGTGAAAATTAATAGATTCCGTGGAGTGTTTCATTTTTCTGATTGCGGTAATTTATATACTGATTTAGTTTATTTAAAGTTTTCATTATATTTCACTGAAATTTTCTGTGCTAATTAAATAACTTATAGCTAAATTTTCCAGCCGTAAAGTAAATTTAATTACTCGCTATTTTCCCAGTAAGAGATGTTTTAAATTGACTAGTACATACATTAAATAACTGTCTACTGACGGCATATATTATTACTTCTATCCATGTTATGTAATTTTATAGATGACACGTGTCAGATATGATATTGATAATTTGGTTAAATGTTTGTATGTTCTTTTCCTAAAATATAGGCTGATCAAACCTGAGTACTAGTGGCTTATTTTCTTATGGCCATATGAACTTATGATCATACGAACTTATAATATTATAAGCATCCAAGAATGTTTAATATTGATGAGCTTCTTATTGTGACCTGTGCGGTCCAATTTTCCTCATTTTCATGAGAGAAAGCAGAATAGAAACATTAAATTATAATATTAACTGGACCAGAACTATTACCAGATTTATTTATATCATTCTCATCAGCCAGCTGCGGCGAACTATAGTGTCAGCAACATTTGTGTAATTTAACCTAGCGTTTCAACCACCTGAGGCTAAACAACCTAGGAACTGTATATGTTCTATTCATCCTACATCGGCGATCACCACGCATGAACCCTACTCCAACCAACTGAAGGCATAGATAATTTATTGTATCCAGGACAAATTAAAATACCGACTCTAGCGACTCCTGTGAAATTTGCAGTCATCAACTACGGAGAGTCTGGGGCTAGTTTTGGCAAAACTAAAATTTGACACTTAATAATATCATTACTTATTAGTGTATTTCCTTGGAATGCCTGCGACAACTACTGGGGTAAGCATAGTCTGAAAGTGGCCACTGCGTGTATGTGATTTGAATGAACAGAGAAAGAAACTTATGTCTTTTGTTAACATCATATTGTTACCTCTCACTTTGCTCACAGGCTTGTAAATCATCGCTGTGCGCAACGGAGCAGAACGCGAAAACGCTTCGAGTGGGAAAGCGTGCGAGTGGTAAAATGTGTGTTACAAGGGTATTGAGTTTATGACGTGGACAGGGTCTGCTGCGGGGAAAAAAGAAAGGTTATCGTTAGGGCAGTTGAGTTTGGCTTGTGTTTTCAAAGTGTATGGTTTTTTATGTGAGTGCGACAGACCAGTGTTTATTGTTATAAAAATATTTCAGAGTCAGGATAATTGACTCAATTCATTATGATGTGTGCCTGATTGTATGTGGCTTAAGGATATGGACAGTAAGTGATTTGAATAAATACTGATTTGTAAAGTATGAAGGCGTCGTAGACGATACATAGACATTCTGACTTTAAACCGGCACAACGACATTATTGCTTATGTCTGCTACTGAACACATTTGTATTTCTGAGGTACCGTCAGATCATCATATGCTCTCAAAAGAAGTGAAGTACACTTATGTTGTATTGTAACATATTAAATGTGATAAAACGAACAACAAGCTGTTGATCAAGATTATTCAAGTTTGCCATTCCATACGTTACTGTTTAGACTGTTGTCTAATATATCAAAATATCTTACAAGACCAGTGCAGCAAATTAATATACTCGTTACCCAATAGCCTTCAATAAGTATAAGGTAACAGTATAAATTGGTGGCCAGTATGGGGATCGAACCCACGACATTCACGTTATCAGCACAAGTCGCACTTTATGCAATTAATTTGCAAATATATGACTATATTATTCGACCTATTGAGGGCAAGTCCAATGTGCTTGCAGACGTTCTGTCTAGATGTACACAGACAGAAATGCCCGATTCTCAAGAATCTGACATTGCTGCGACCGATTGACCAAGGTACAGTGCTGATCGTCTACAAATAGCTCGCTAACTTAAAAGAGCTATCCTGACAATATTCATAACCAGATACAGATTACCACTGTTATCAAGAGAAACAACTCAAGTCATTTGAAGTCATGATAACAGACGTTTTATGTGAATACAGTCAAATCGTTTTACACTACATCAAGATCCATGAACAGTACACAGGATCTGATTTCCAGACAGTCATGACGTATGCGGTAAATGAACCAAATCAACCAGTATCTCAGATAAACAGTACCGGTATAAGGCTCTTTGTCATATCTTAAGGGCAATCCTTCACAAAATGACTGGGATACAGAACTTTAAAAAGATCATATTTCCTATTCCAGCAACCGAACTTCAAAATGTTGGGGCTCAGATACTGGGACACTCAAGAGGCAACATATGAAAAGAAATCTCACACAAGAAACAATCGATTCGATACGCCTATGGAGAACTTTGCTATTTGAACATTCTTTTTCTTTTTTTTTTTTTTACTTAAACCAGTTATGTGACTCTAAAGTGCCAAAATTACAAATAGTAAGCTTTCACACTAATGAAAGATGAACCTATCATTGATGACACTCCGTAACTTTAATTAATCAGTTTTACACAATGCTACAGACAGCACACACAGGATCATGTGGACATTTACATTAACGTAATTATTATACTTAGTTAATACTATTTAATTAGTTAGATCTTTCAGTTCATTCATCTTCTCTTCTTCTTCTTCTTCTTCCATCCTTAGCCACCAACCGGCAAAGCAGTATGTGGCCAGTACGCCTAGTGGCGTCTTAGGGCAACAACAAATTGATCAATCTATCGCTGTTTCCACCACGCCTAGTGGCGTCTTTGTGGAACAGAAACAGACCAAACAATCTATCGTTGTTTCCGTAATCAGATTGGTTGGCAAGCAGGTGATCAGCCCACTGTGCGAAGTTTTTACGGGATGGGGTAAACAGCCCCATGCCCAACCCTCCTTAGTCGCTTTTTACGACATGCGTGGTAGGGTGCAGTGTTACTATTCTTTGCTCCCCTTTCGGGCCCCGGCAACACATTCATCTTTTAATTAAATGCATTCAGATATTTCATTTTCTAAAACTTCACAATTTCATTATCATATTTCTTCACATTTTCATTGATTTTTCTCATTTTTCCATGGTGCTGACTACATTCCATAGACTGTTGCTCTGGTAAGACATAGACTGGACTGCAACTTCTAGCATTTTCTAAAAATGAATTCCTATATGGAAAACTTTCAGTTTTCGATGGGGGGCGAGGTAAAAGTGTTACCTCTCACTTTGCTCACAGGCTTGTAAATCATCGCTGTGCGCAACGGAGCAGAACGCGAAAACGCTTCGAGTGGGAAAGCGTGCGAGTGGTAAAATGTGTGTCACACGGGTATTGAGTTTATGACGTGGACAGGGTCTGCTGCGGGGGAAAAAGAAAGGTTATCGTTAGAGCAGTTGAGTTTGGCTTGTGTTTTCAAAGTGTACGGTTTTTTATGTGAGAGTGACAGACCAGTGTTTATTGTTATAAAAATATTTCAGAGTCAGGATAATTGACTCAATTCATTATGATGTGTGCCTGATTGTATGTGGCTTAAGGAGATGGACAGTAAGTGATTTGAATAAATACTGATTTGTAAAGTATGAAGGCGTCGTAGACGATACATAGACATTCTGACTTTAAACCGGCACAACGACATTATTGCTTATGTCTGCTACTGAACACATTTGTATTGCTGAGGTACCGTCTGATCATCATATGCTCTCAAAAGAAGTGAAGTACACTTATGTTGTATTGTGACATACTAAATGTGATAAAACTAACAACAAGCTGTTGATCAAGATTATTCAAGTTTGTCATTCCTTACGTTACTGTTTAGACTGTTGTCTATTATATCAAAATATCTTACAAGACCAGTGCAGCATATTGATATACTCGTTACCAAATAGCCTTAAATAAGTATAAGGTAACAAAGAAACTTATGTCTTTTGTTAACATCATATACTTATATGGTTTCTTCTTTTCTTTTCTTTTTTCTCAATAATCTGATTAGTCACGGGATAGATTACACTAGGAACCTATTCTTTTCCCATCCTGACTATTTCATCACTTGTAACCGGAATGATGATCACATTAGTAGTTTAGTAATTATCCTTTAAATAATTTCAGTACGCAAGTTATTGATGACGTAATTTTCACATAGCCTCTTATCGACATTTTAAAATAAAGACTTCTAGACAGTTACAGGAAATGATACGAGACCTGAAAACCTCTAAACAGATATAATAATACCCTCGAATAAAAGCTTATACCATTCGCTATCATAGAAACTTGTGTAGAAACTTGTGACGTAAATATGACATCGACAAAAACTAGTGGAATATCCGTATTGACTGAAATCAAAGTAACTTTTCCCCAAACAGTCTTAGGAACCAGATAGTATATAATGACGCCCCAAAACCCTTAGCAAAAGAGAGCCAAACAAGAGTCAAAAGAAGAGTCAAAGAAGAGTAAAAGCCAGGAGCCAAAGCCAGGTCATTCTGGATAGTCCAAGAGCCTTAGGTTCCTAGCAGATTTGCTGACCGCCTCTTTATATTGGCAAGAGAATAATGGCTAACCTGACCCCTAGCCCTATGACAACATATACTTCAGGTTGGTAAAAGGTCTCGACTTAGACTTACGCATAGTAGACAGGATGAAATAGATATACATAAGCTCATCAAATGCCCTAATGGATTTTATGAGATGATTTCGTATGAGGAAACGAATGTTACTGAATTGAGAATAGGATCATCTTGTAATTTACCGCCATACATCTGAAAGAAGCTATAATAAACTTTTCATATACAACGTCGGACTTTGCTTAAACTGCTGTTGGAAGTTGTTGAGTTTGACTTGTACATTGTTTAGGAACTCTATAATGAAAAAATGGACCGTACTGCCTTTTATATTACATTGTGATTACTTCCAACTATCAAAATCTGAATACGAACCTGGATCCCGTACCCTTTGATCAAGTTAAACAATACCTCTGGAGGAATCATCCAGTTAACTCAAACTTGACACAGCAACCTTAAATATATTGATACCGCCAACTTAAATATATTTATGCTGTGAACTCGAACTTGTCAATTATAGGTTATGTAACTAAAAAGATAGAATACCGTCGGAATGCTTCCTTTGCTGTCCTTTAATTCCTTCAACGGAGAATAGCTACTTAATTAACTGGTCACAATTAATACATTGGCACAATACCTGCTTCTTAGTTGGTGTGCCAATGTAACACGCATTCTCGCTATAACATATATACCTATCGAGCTATTCTGACCTGCTTTAATAATTTTCCGACGGATTATTCATTTATATAGAAGAACGTTAAATTAAATGAAATAGAACCCCAAACCAGTTTTACCCCTAAAATACTAC
Organism: Oreohelix idahoensis; assembly: GCA_024509875.1. Classification (NCBI taxonomy): domain Eukaryota; kingdom Metazoa; phylum Mollusca; class Gastropoda; order Stylommatophora; family Oreohelicidae; genus Oreohelix; species Oreohelix idahoensis. The sequence continues at coordinate 97,118 of JAMPIV010022168.1, read as the reverse complement.
CTATGTGAATACGGGCACATACTTATTGTTACCTTTTGATCTTTTGGGTAAATTAACCTCTGTTGGGATCGTCCTGTCTTTTCCTTTACCAGAGGGGAGAACTTATTTGATTAATTTCCATTTTGTCTGTAAACCAAGATCTCTTGATGCATATGATTTATGTTGTGATTTTCTATTTGATAATAAACTTTATTAAACCTTTAGTTATCGTATCGGTCAACCCCATATTCATTATATGTTATCCATAGTTTGTTTTCACGTTCGTGCGTATTTGTCACAGAATTGTGTGCATGTGAGTGCAGTGTAACTTGTATTTTCGTACAAGGAGAGAAAGTGCGTCTGATTTAAATATCGTCATCCAGATAGGCTGTATTAGATAAATTATTCTATCCAGAGACTGTCCTTTCTCTTACACGATCACCCTCGTGATTAAAAAATATATCTTATCCCTTACTTTCACATTGTCATCACTATTACCTCTATTCAGATAGGGCTATAAACATCTTTACCTATCTGATAATTCATCCACGACATATATGGCATTACAACTTTCACATTATCATCACTATCACCTCTGTTCAGACAGGGCTATAAACATCTATACCTATCTGATAATTCATCCACGACATATATGGCATTACAACTTTCACATTCAGTTAAAAAAATAATTAAAATAACCGTCATTATTATTATCATTACTTTCCTTTTCGTTCCTTATGGAGCATTGGGTCACCACTGTATCTGGTCCTCGGACCTCCTATCAGGGTAGTGAACCAACCTTCTCCTGACATTGGATCACCCGTCAATTAGTGGGTCTGGTGTGACCTCCACCAGCTCAGTCTGCTTATTTGGGGAAGTAGTCTGGGGTTGCAAGAAAGCTCAAAACCTTATCCCCGATTGCCGCAAGGGTAACAGAATGAAAACTCGAATTCCTAGGGTTCGGAAGACGAAGAAAAAGAAGTGCCTGGTCCTCATGCCAAGTATTCGTGCTGTAGCAATCTGTTTTACAATACGTGGTTCCCAGTCCGATGCTCAGCCTTATACTAGTCATGTACAAGTTGCCTGATGGACCAGGAGTCATATTATTTCATAGTGTCATCAGCAACTCCCCTCCCCCGCCCCCCGAACTACACGGGGAACTAACCAGAATGGAAAAATTATATTATACACACATTTTAGAAATTCTTGAATAAAGCCAAAACTATATTATACATTCATTTTAGAAGTTCTAGAATAATGCCAAAACTATATTATACATTCATTCTAGAAGTCAGTACCTGTGAGTATTGCTACTAGCTGAAGGTAGGTTAATTCTCTGCCGGAAGCTTTGATAATAGACACGTTTCTGTATTTGAAGAAAGCCACTGCCACCAGCACAACGCCGAGTACTCCAATGGTTGATAGGACTGCGCACACTATGACAACTGGGTGCTCGATTTTGGGGTATTCCGGCGGAATGGGCTCACAGATGGTAAAGTTTGTCTATAAAGTGAACGTTATTACAACAAAAATTAATAAAAATTGAGTCCGTCAACAATTTCAACAACATTAATATCCAGGAAACGCTAAATAGGTGGTTTTACAGTATTAATATCAATTATGATATGTATTAACCTTTTCTGACCTATGAACCGTAGGTGCTACAAAAATCATCATTTTCCGAAGAGCCACATAATGCGATCTTTTTGTTATAACCAGATTTTATAGTGTCTGCATTTTCATCATCATTATGATTTCTCTTTCCGCTCCTAATGGAGCATGCAGCCAACATGGCAGCCTGTACCCCTATGGGAAGCCTGCAACAAGAATTCACACACGCACTGCAGCGGACGTTTCCGTAGCAATGTGTTTTGCATGATAATGTTGCAGCCTCAAGCCCAACCTCATATTCGTCGCATTGTACGACATACCTGAGTGAGCAATAATCCTAATCTTTCGACTGCACTTTATACTTTATAGAATAAGTGTAACTGTTGTGTATAAAGCTTACAACATTTCAAAATATCCTTCAGGTAATTTAGCAGGATTGTATTTATATTATGAAATATTTTCTTACAAATATATATGCTTACTGATTGTTTTAAATACATCACCCGTGTGAAAAAAAACCATTAACATGCATTTTAGCGCCCGGTAAAACCTGTATATCGCCAGCAAAGATAGATAGATAGATAGATAGATAGATAGATAGATAGATAGATAGATAGATAGATAGATAGATAGATAGAAAGATAGATAGATAGATAGATAGATAGATAGATAGATAGATAGATAGATAGATAGATAGATAGATAGATAGATAGATAGATAGATAGATAGATAGATAGATAGATAGATAGATAGATAGATAGATAGATAGATAGATAGATAGATAGATAGATAGATAGATATGTGACAGCGCCATCTTGAGGTCTGTCGTTCTAGGCGCTGGCCCCATCTGGTCAGTCATATTGTCTCTGTGGTTTAGTGCCTTTTGATCACGTTATCTTCAAGCAGATTTATTACAAGGCCATAATAAGCCTACGAATTAGTTGTGTTTTTGCTCTAGTTGTGTAAATCTGTGTTTTCATGCATTCTAGAGCAAAATATCGCGAGTGTTGTTTAAGTAGCCAAGATTAATACGCCTAGCGCAGTAAAGTGAGTGATTAGCCTAGTGCCTATAAAAAGAGATAGCGAGCTACCAGCGGACCTTTCCTATTATCAGCCGCCAGAGAGAACAGACGACAGAGCCAAACTGTAAATGCCTTGAGCACACAGTCTATGAACACTGACTGGGTGTTCGTTTGATTGTTTGTTGGATTGTTTGTTTGGTGTTCGGTTCTGTTCGGTAGAATTAAATGTTGGTCTGCATAAGGCTTTGGGTTGCTTGAATTGTTAAGTCTGCTGCTGAGAGGGTTGCAAGCAACCAATAATTGCAACCCCTGTCAAACGATCCTTTATAAATTTTCTTAGTGCACGGGTCTTGGGTGTGAGGTACCCCTAGCGCCCCTGTCACAAGTGGCGTCGTCGACAGGATCGAGTACAGTACATCGTGGTACCTACTCACAAGAGAGTGCGGTGCTTTGGGGAGCGCACGGGTCCTACGGCTGAGGAATATGTCAGAGAGGTGAGAGCTGCCTGGAGAGTAGGGATGATGAGTAAAGAGGACCAGGCAGATGTTATTCTTGACAGTGTGACCCCAAGTGTCCGTAGGGAGCTGAGGATTCAGGCTGATGACGGTGACCCAGAAGCAATGCTACATTCCATTCTTAGGGTGTATGGGGAGCGTCGGAGCATCCCAGAAGTAATGGCCGCGTTCTACTCTACCCGGCAAGGTGCAAGGGAGTCTCTTTGGGAATTCTCCCATCGCATTCACGAGGTGTTTGAAAGTGTTGTAAGGGCACAGAAGCAGAACAACGTCACTCCTTTGGCGCCATCCTTTCTTCCTGACCAGTTTGCTGCTTGTCTGAGAGATGACCTACTAAGAAAGCTTGCAAAGGAAATGATCATCAAGGAGCCAACAGCATCATTCACGTCGGTGAGGGACTATGCCCTACGGTTTTTGGAGACTGAGCCCACTTCTGGGGCTGGTGTTGCCAGTGTCGAAGCAGCTTCGGGGGCTGGTGTTGCCAGTGTTGAAGTGGCAAGAACAGAGACTGTGTCAGATACGCATGCATTAAACGCAGAAGTAGAGCGGCTGAGAGCACAGGTGGCTCAATTAGAGGCTAAAATTGATGCGATGTCTCAGGAGCAGGGGAGACGTACCAGGACAGTTCGTTGTTTTAGATGCAGAGAACTAGGCCACGTACAGAATCGATGTCCACAAAGCATTAAACTAGACCCCTCTGCAGCTGGGAGTCAGGTTACAGAAGGGGAGCAGAATGGCTCAAAGATAAAGATGGTTGGTGGTCGACCGGAGTGTGAGGTGCTTATTGCAGGGAAGAAAGTCAAAGGCGGCCAGGGATGTAAGGGTAGCAGGAGGCGACCCAGGACACCGAGGAAGCCTAGGAAAATAAGATGCTTCAACTGTGGAGACCTTTCGAACCACATGGCAGCCAAGTGTCCCCAGGGCCCGCTTCCTAAGCGATGTTTCCATTGTAGGTCCCCGGACCATTTGATATCGGTTTGCCCATCAAAGAGCGCCCTCTCTAAGCGTACCAACACATCTACATTGCCGTCACAGTGCAAGCCAAGAGATGGCCGTGGCAACTGTCACCATAAGGGCGCCAGGAAAAGTGGTCGACATTTAGAGGAGGAGACTCATCTAAAACTCGTTGAAGGACACGTTTCCAGGCTACGAGGGGCGCACGTAAGAGCAGAGCCACCGTTGCAGAGTTTTGCAGCAGTCCGGAAAGAGAGATGTGACAAGCTGTCGTGTTCTACTCCACTACAGGTCGGAGAATTGGTGAAGAAGAGAATGCACGACGCTGAGAGATCCGAGATTCGTGATATGTGGTCAGAAGACGAGTACGTTGTAGTTCGTGCTCCCACAATGACAGGGGGTCCATATATCATCCAACGAATGGACAGAGCGAGTCCGAGCATTAGAGTAACCAGCAATGACCTGAGACGTAGTGAAGACAAAGATGATTCACCAGACTTGATAGATACGACACTAGGCCTACCTGAAGCACCAGCTTTGCCAGAGGACACACACCCTAGGGAGGACGAAAATGATTTAACGCCCGAACCAGGCTGGTATGCCCTGCAGCCGATAGAAGGTCCTGCCCCGAGACGTTCTGAGAGAATACGACTGAAGCGCATAGCTTAGTGCAGTTGTCGGGACGACAACAAAATCAGGCGGGGAATATGTGACAGCGCCATCTTGAGGTCTGTCGTTCTAGGCGCTGGCCCCATCTGGTCAGTCATATTGTCTCTGTGGTTTAGTGCCTTTTGATCACGTTATCTTCAAGCAGATTTATTACAAGGCCATAATAAGCCTACGAATTAGTTGTGTTTTTGCTCTAGTTGTGTAAATCTGTGTTTTCATGCATTCTAGAGCAAAATATCGCGAGTGTTGTTTAAGTAGCCTAGATTAATACGCCTAGCGCAGTAAAGTGAGTGATTAGCCTAGTGCCTATAAAAAGAGATAGCGAGCTACCAGCTTTCCAATCAGAGCTGGAGGTGATGGAATATAAAGACATGGAATCAGATGATACTGACTTGTGGGCGGAAACACTGACCAATGAAATTCTGAAAATAGCAATAAAGTATATACCAAATAAAAATATGCCACAACACCTTAAACCAATAAGTAACATTAATAAGAAAAGAGAAACTCAATGGAATAAAGAACCAGTTGCCTGGTGGAATAAAAGCTGTGCAGAAATTCATGAGAGAAGAAAAAGGGCCTTACAAAAATATAGAAATAACAGAACAGAAGAAAACTATGATAAGTATAAACTTATTAGGAATGAATCTAACAGAATAATATTCAAAGCCAAAGAAACTAACTGGAAGGAGTTTTGTCAGTCACTTAAACCTAGCACTCAAATTAGAGAAGTATGGAAAAAGCTTAAGGCAATCAAAGGGAACAATAAGAAAACAATAATGCCAACAATCAAACTACCAAAGAGAGCAGAAACAGATAAAGAAAAAGCTAATGCCCTTGCCGAGTATTTCTATAAAGTCAGTGCAAAAAGTAGCCTTGGACAGGAAGAAAATGAGAGAAGAGAAAGACTTAGGATACAGTTTTTAAAAGAACTACCAGACCAGATAGATGAAACAAACTATTTAGATGCTGATATAACAGAGGAAGAAGTAACTAATGCAATAAAAGATAAATCTAATACTGCCTCAGGGCAAGATATACTTAGTTATGAAATCCTTAAGAAAGTACCCAAAAGAACTATAAACATAATAACTTCACTTTATAACAAAATCTGGAACTTAGGAAAGATACCAAAAGCATGGAAAGTAGCTATGATAGTACCCATTCTAAAACCCAATAAGGAAGCCCATGAAGTAAGTTCATATAGGCCTATCTCCTTAACATCACAACTAGGTAAAATACTGGAAACTGTTGTGAATAAAAGAGTTAAATTCTACCTGGAAAAAAACCAGTTATATAGCCCAAACCAGTCAGGGTTTAGAGCAGACAGAAGTACAGTAGACCAGCTTGTAAGATTAGAACATGATGTAAAGCTAGGGTTCAAGAGGAAAGAGAAAACAGTGGCAGTCTTTCTAGATGTAGCTAGAGCATATGATGAATGCTGGCGCGATGGAGCTCTTTACAAAATGAAAAAGATTGGCATTACTGGTAAAACCTATAGGTATCTAGAAAACTTTTTACAGGACAGGTATTTTGCTGTACAGGTGAATAATGATAGGTCAGAAATATATGAACAACAGAATGGGATTCCTCAAGGATCAGTGATCTCTCCTTCAATTTTCACTATAGCTGTAAATGATTTAGCAGATGAATTTAATGACATAAAGAATGCAGTATCACAATTTGCAGATGACTGTGCCATTTGGCGATCTGGAAAAAACTTGGACCATGTTTACAAAAAACTCCAAAATCAAATAGACAAAGTTTCAGAGTGGATGAAAAGTTGGGGCTTCCAAATTAATGTAAACAAAACAGTAGGTATGATTTTCAGCAAAGGAAATTTAAAAAAAAATAACAAAATCAATATAACCATTAAAGGACAGAAAATATGTACCTCCTCAACAACTAGATTTCTGGGCATAACTTTAGATAAACAACTAAATTATAATAAACATATAGACAATTTGGTAGAAAGCTGTAGGGGACCCCTAAATATACTAAGGATTGTAAAAGGTAATGGATGGGGGGCCAGCAATAAAATAATGCTTATGTTCTACAAGTCCTTCATCAGGGGGAAACTGGATTATGCCAGCATAGTCTATGACTCAGCTGCAGCTTCTAACAAAGCAAAACTGGACAGGATTCAAAATGCAGCCATGAGAACTATTACAGGTGCATTTATATCGACACCAGTAGAAGCTCTAGAAGTAGCTCTCGGCATACCTCCCCTTGGTCTAAGACGGAAAGAACTGAGATTAAATTATTGGAGTAAAGTAGCACAAGAAGTGACCCACCCAGCACATAAAGCATTTGTCAAAAACCAACCAAGTGTATGGGACGTCCCCTTAAATAAAGATAGATATCCAACAGGATGGAGAACTATAGAAGACCTAATGCAGTTCAAAGAACTATCAAACACAATTGAAAATAGTAATAAATACAGAAGCAAAATACCACCCTGGGAACTAAAAACACCAATCATAGACTACTCACTTACTGAAAAGATCAAACAAAACATAGAAGATAAGGAAGCCAAAATGATAAGTAGAAAGTTCATAGAGCAACTAACTAAACAAAGTCTGGCCGTCTACACTGATGGATCCAAGGGTGATAGTGGGCAACTAGGTGCCGGAGTTGTAATACCACAATGGGGAATAAAAAAGAGCTACAGTATAACGGAAGGGGCATCGATTTTTACTGCAGAGATGGTAGCAATTCTTAAAAGTCTAGAAATAATCGAAGATAACCCACCAGAAGCTGTTACGATATTTACAGACTCACTATCATCACTACAAGCACTAGAACACCCAGGTAAATGTAGCCGGCCAGACATAAAGGAAGAAATTCTAGCAATTAATACATCACTAGAGAACAGAGGATGTAGTGTGAGGCTAGTATGGGTTCCAGCACACATAGGTATAGCTGGCAACGAGTTGGCAGACCAGAATGCCAAGAAGGGAAGAACAAGTAAAAACAATATAAAAGCAGGACTGGGAAGGTCAGAGATCAAGAGCCAAGTGAAGGAAACTATAAACGAGGAATGGAAGACAACATGGAAGGAAAGTAGAAAAGGCAGACACGCGTTCAAACTGCTGAAAGAACCAACGAGGACATGCCAGGTCAGAGAAGAATTAAAGATACCATCGAACAAAAAACTGTGGCGTCTCCGACTCGGTGCAGCATACTTCATGGTAGAAGAACCACACTGCCAAGAATGTCAGGAAGAGAATGACATAGACCACTACCTGATCCACTGTAAAAAGTATGAACAACAGAGGCTTGAATTAAAAACTTACTATAGAAATCACAATATAGACTTAACAGGTGATAAGGTTTTAAGTATAGATGCCCCAAGAGATGCCCAATCAATACTTAAAAGATATATACATAAAACAAAGGAAAAAATATAAGGTTAGAACTTCAGGAAAATCATCCAACTAAATAGAAATTAAGCAGCAAGAACTAACAAAGCATTAACAAAAAAAAAAAAAATAACTACTCATAGGACAAGGAAAGACAAGGTATTAAAAAAAAAGGGACAACAACTCAAAAAGAACAAATACTAATACAAATTAAAACCAAGTATAAAGGACAATAGTTATCTAGAAACAATACAAAAGAGAAAATAAAATTGACAAATACTAATATAAATAAAAATCAGCAACTGCAAAAGACAACAGTTATTTAAATTGAATACAAAATTAGTAAAGAAAATGACACTAAATACCCCAATTATAACCAACTTTCAGGTTGAACAGGGTAGACCAAGATGGAAAGAGAAGAGGCAACAATGATCAGAGGTTGAGTGCCCGATCTCCACCCATCATTTCATCAAAACAACAACAACAACCAGCGGACCTTTCCTATTATCAGCCGCCAGAGAGAACAGACGACAGAGCCAAGCTGTAAATGCCTTGAGCACACAGTCTATGAACACTGACTGGGTGTTCGTTTGATTGTTTGTTGGATTGTTTTTTTGGTGTTCGGTTCTGTTCGGTAGAATTAAATGTTGATCTGCATAAGGCTTTGGGTTGCTTGAATTGTTAAGTCTGCTGCTGAGAGGGTTGCAAGCAACCAATAATTGCAACCCCTGTCAAACGATCCTTTATAAATTTTCTTAGTGCACGGGTCTTGGGTGTGAGGTACCCCTAGCGCCCCTGTCACAGATAGATAGATAGATAGATACGTACGTACGTACGTACGTACGTACATACGTACATACGTACATACGTACGTACATACGTACATACGTACATACGTACATACATACATACATACATACATACATACATACATACATACATACATACATACATACATACATACATACATACATACATACATACATACATACATACATACATACATACATACATACATACATATTGATTGGTTTGTTGATCGGTTGGTTGATTAATTGATTGATTAATTGATTGATTGGTTGGTTAGTTCATTGGTTGATTAATTGATCGATCGATTGATTGACTGATATTACTATATCTTCAGCAAACAAACATATACAGTAACCGATATACACACTACGAATGCACAAACACGAGTTCAATTAATTCTTCTTGTAAAAGAATGTGACATCTTCGTACCTTTTTTAAAAAATGTCTGCGCTAAAAAACACATCTCCTGACAATACTTTCTGGCAAGGCGATTAATATCATACAAATGTAATGCTGTATATGGTATATTTAGCTATATTACTATAAAATAAGGAACATTGTGAAATCAAACCTGAAGGTGAAATAAAACAGTTGGATATTACGTAAATTGGACATTAGAATCATCAGATAGAATCCGGAATTCCATACCCAGAAACACATTCTCCAAAACTGTCCAACCCATGATGATCTACAATGCCAAATCTTACCAGAGAGTGCTGAGATCGGACAGAAGCTATAGGGCTGCCGCGCTGACCTAGAGAAGACAGTGGACCTTGTCCTGGCAACCGGCCTACAGATGTAGCATGACTACAAACTGAACGCAAAAGAAGTCAGGATGTTTTTCATGAAAAAAATCTTCAGTATGAGCAATGTTGACAGGTCTGGCTGAGGCTTTCTATAAAGTTAGTTGCTTATCCTTTACAGGACGTGGCAATCAACCCCAGCTTTTATTGGCTATTTGTGATTTTTCTAGGCAATTTTTTCATTCAGTAGTTTGCCATTGCTTTCTGAACGGTACGGCGCTTATACCATTGTTAAAAATCCACACAAAGCGATCTGCTACCAAACTGCCTGCAGTAGGTTTCGAACCTGGTATATCTGGATTATGAAACTGCGTTCATATCCATTAGGCTACAGACGCAGAGGCTTTCTATGCAAGGAGTTAAAAAGTTAGCTGCTTATCCTTTACAGGACGTGGCTGTAGTGGTTTTGATGGTATTGTATGGTTGTTGTGTTACCTAGTGTAATGAGTGAGGTCAGCTGTGAAGGCTCCTGAGATAAATGTAGATGTGAATTACAGAAGGCCCTTCTTACTACCACTTACGACCTCAAACATATCTTTTTTTCTCTACTAATATGAATGAAGCTACGTTAAAAGTCTAGGGTACTGAAATGTAATGTGTTGTAGTACAATACACACACACACACACACAGATATTTAATAAGTCTAATAATAATAATAATAATATTAACACACTGAACTAACTCAGGCTGTTTTAGTTTTAAATATTAAATCTTTTGTTAAATTTATTTGTTCTGAACCAATGTTTGTTGGTCAGAACATATGAAATATTATGGAATTATAAATAGAATGCATAATTATATGACATAATAAAATGGATGTTTGCACATAAGTATTTTAAAAGACTGGTTAATATTTATTATATTAGATTGTCCCAGGAGAACTATTACTGAATGTACTGTTGGGGTGGTATCATCACGCCCAATCTGTGACTACCAAAACATTGTCCATTGACTTATGGGATGAATACATGGTTTATTTTCCCACAATGGTATGTCTTTATTAAATGGTGAATTAGTTGGTGAATTAGTTGGTGAATTTCCAGCAGGCCAGAATCTCACGTATCTCGACTGCGTCGATCTTGTACAGGAGTCTGGTGGCCCCTCCTCTCCGTTGCTGGAGTACAATATTCGGCTGCTCTGACACAATGTTAGACTGCACTGGTCCACGCTTGTGTATTTCACAACAGCATTTGGCACCTCTTCGGTGCCAAACAGAAACTCACAATTCTGAAATAAAAGTTTTGTGGCATGGGTCAGAACTCTACCTACTATGCCACTTCTGCACACAACACTACACAACAACACCACACAGACTGGGTCAGATCTCTCTGACCACACAGTACATCTTACCCAGTTGTTTTCATATAGTACTAGTTCCCCAAGACTGCATTGCATCTGAGATATGTTCAATAGTTTCCTTTTGTTCAATAAGATAGGTGATATGTTCCCACCGATCTCAACAATAGATCCGCCTTCCATAGTCTTAGTTAGACGTCCATATTTTTTTGTTTGTCTCTAGACCCTGAACTTGGGCTGGGGACCTAGAGCGAGCACTTACTTGTCATAATCATTTTATGATATGGCAGTATCAATCACTCGAAATATTAAAATGTACAAAAGAAATGCTTTCATTCTTACCAGAATTCAGAATTGAGAACACAGTTAATATCTAGCAAAACTCAGCTGAGCTGCTGGCTATCTGATGGCGTCCCACTAAATGTATAGAAATACTTCTGGAAACAACACCACAGGCAATAAACCACTGTGTCTCTGGACAGTCTTGTAACGAATGGCAAAAATGCGCATCTCTGTCCAGCTAATATTATTTCATTCATCCAATCACAGACTCCCCCCTCACTTTTCAAATCTTCAACCAAAAGTCAATTTCAGTCAGCTCTCAGTCAAGTATGTATTATTGTCTGTTGGTCCATCTGTCTCTACTTGTTTTTTCATAAAAAACAAGCTTGGTTCTTGGGCCAACTCCATGCAATACCCTACACACTTCTGCCTCCGAAGTTATTTTTAGCTACAATTCTCCACCTTGCCCCCTCTCTTTCATTACAGCTCGATTTTAGTATCTGCGTACCTCAAGGACGCAAATTTGAAACTTTAGTGAAATTTTTAACAGTGCAGTCGCTAGTCTGATATGAACAACACAGTCTTTTGTCAATATCTTCCTTATTATCTATTCGTCTGTATAATTTAAAGTATATTAGTTCTCTGCTCAAGATGGGCTATCAAACTAGCTAGGTTTTATATTCATAACATTATTATTAAGAAAAAGTTACTTTTTCAAGGTTAGTTTTTTTTTTGAAATATGTTCGAGAACCTTCTCCACGGCGTTTGCCGCTGAATTCAAATAACAACCAAGTATCGTAAAAGTCCAAGAAATGACTGTTTCTGACAAGAGCCAAAGTCGTTTTTTGTCCATTTCCTTACATTGTGTCAACTAGTGACGTGAATTTTTTTTGTTCTTTTACTACCAATTGCGTCTTTTAGCCTTGCTATCTTCAAACACGTGTTCAGTCATATTTTTCCTTTTGTGTTCTCCGTTTCTCTCCCGTCTGCAAAGGGTAAACGTTTCGTCTGCTCGTCTAACTCGTTAGTTTTAAATGGCGGGTAGGAAAAGGCGGGCATGGGCGAGCATGTCTCCTAGTATCTTACACATTATTTTTAACCCTACATTTTATCGTTAATTTTGGAGATATTTTAACGTTGTATCATGGTAAATTCATCACAGTGGTAATCAACCCCAGCTTTTATTGGCGTGTTTGTGATTTTTCTAGGCAATTTTTTTTCATTCAGTAGTTTGCCATTGCTTTATGTAAGGAGACTTGTTATCATTGGCAGACATTTACTCTTTAAGTACAGTAATTTAGCACAAGAGTGTACACTTTAGGTGAAAATGTGTAGTGGATACTTCCTCGATCTTCCGTTACCATGGAGATTCCAGAACAAGAACTGCACTCTACGTTGTCAACAGATTTATTCAATTGTTTCCTATCCAACGTCTAAATCCTTTTTATCACCTTTTGTTCCACGGAAACATGTTTGCTTTTCGCCATCGGTTTCACACTTAAGCCAGTTCATGCATTAACAAACTCCAGGTGTTAGGACAGACAATCACAGACCAAATTGGCAGTATTTGGGTTTATCTCTTAGAGGCCGAAACGACGCTACCAACGTACATCCGCAAAACCCCTAGAAGCCAAAACGACGATGCCAACGTCGTTTTTGTGTTCCGTGAAATGTGTTCCGTATTTTAGTAATTTGGTATTTTAACATAACGGAAGTTACTATTTTTTTATTCAGAAGAGCGCTATCTTTGAGTTGTGATTCGGAAACACGCTTGTTCTAGCTAATTTCACTGTGAAAAAACGGTAAAACTGTCAGCTTTCGATCGGTGATTGTTGTTGTTTATACAGACAATGTCTAGCGAACCAACAACATCATGTTTATCAAAACGTAGGTCTTTTTTATCTGTAGAAAAAGCTAGGGAACTGTGTATCTTTGACGAGTTTAACGAGAATGATGATTTTGAAATTGAAAATGACGATTTCGAATTTGAACTTAACGAAGAAGCTAGTTCTAATGAGGAGGGGGCGTGGTCACAGCCAGGCCCTAGTGCTACAAAACGACAAAAAGTTTTGACCAAATCATCGACAAAAAGGGGGAAAAGCATTAGTACCAAGGAGCAACAAGGGGCAATTAGTAATGAATGGATTTCAGTACCAAACATCAGTATTACAGAGACCCAAAACGCATTCAGATTTCTTCCCAAATATGGTCGCAAACCAGGAGTACACGATGACTTAGGTCTTAGTGAGGCATCAACTCCTTTTGACTGCTATAGGACATTGTTTACTGATGACATTGCAAATTCAATAGTACATTCTGTAAATGAGTATGCAAAACTTAAAGTTCTTAAAAATAATCCATCCCTAAAAAGATCTAGATTTTGCAGCTGGACAGCACTATCAAACTATGAGTTGTTAAAATTTATGGCTACAATAAATGCTATGAGCATTGATCCCAGACCTTCTATTAGAGACTATTATTCATCAGAAACTGATTGCCTTTATGCTCCATTTTATCACAAAAACTTTGAAAGAGATAGATTTTTGTCTATCTATCAAACAATGTTGCATGTGGGACAGCCTGATGCTGAGGGAAAAAGTAAAGTGGAGCCATTCATCAACTCTTTGATTGAAAATTTCAATAATGCCTTTACGCCCTTTGAAAATGTTTCGGTTGATGAAATGATTGTAGGATTTAAAGGGAGATGGAAATACAAGCAATTTAATGCAACTAAACCTAGTAAGTATCATATAAAGAGTTTTGGTCTTGTTGACAGTACCACTGGGTATGTTTTATCCCTGCTTACGTATTATGGAGCGAATACCTCATATGATCCAAGCACAGACACCAATAGTGGGATGGCAATAAAAGTCTTTGGAACTCTATTACAGCAAATTGGAACTGGTTATCATATATTTGCAGACAGGTTCTACACCACCAGGGCACTCATTGAGTATTTGCTTCAGCAAAAGCAATACGATACTGGCACCCTCCAGTCAAACCGAATTGGCTTTCCATTAGAAATAAAAGCACTTTCCATACCACACATGGAACGGAAATGCTGGAAAACTAAAGATTCATCTTTGCTTTGTATTGGATGGAGGGATAAGAAAGCAAAGAAGCCAGTAATCATTGTTTCCACCAAAACAAATACAGGAATGACTACCACGACAAAACCAAAGCCAATAACAGTCCATGACTATAATCAGAGCATGAATGGATGTGACCGTGCTGATCAAATGCTTGGGTATTATGGCATTCACAAACGACGCAGCAACAAGTGGTGGAAAAAAATATTCTACTGGATAATGGAAATTACTTGTACCAATGCTTTCATCCTCTATAGGCTCACAGGCAGTAGAAAAATGACATTAAAACAGTTCAAAATATCTCTGATTGATGCTTTGCTTCAGTGGGCCGCAGATCTAATGCCCGAGCCACAGAGGAGTATCAAGGCAACCCCGGGAAGACCAAGGACAGCCAACCCAATTCAGAGGCTTGAAGGAGCTAAGCATATGATAGCTTACACAGAAAAAGACAGAAGATGTAGAGTCTGCAGCAAACCAGATTCTCCAAAAAGAACAAATTTTATTTGCGAGGGTTGCGATGATTATCCTCACCTCCACCCAAAACACTGCTTCAAGATATGGCATACGCAAGCCACCATTGACTAAAATGTAAATATCCTTTCAGATAAAATTGTGTACATATTGTTTATGCATAATAATGTAAGTACAATACAATGTATGATTTACTTTGAATATGACCTTTTTGTTTCCAAATTTTAATAATGATAGTACGGTCCGCTGGAGAGTCTCTTAAACATTAACAAAACATCACAGAAAGCTGAAACTTGTAATTAATATTCATAGTGTTATTTAAAAAAAACCATGGAGCACTTTGGATAATATTTCAGTCTTTATGCATCTGTTGGTGGGTACATTTTTCATTCACTAAAATGAATTTTAAAAAAAATTGTTTACATTATTACTGATAATTGAATATAATATGAAGAATAGCACTTAAAAGCCCCAATATTATAATTCTAAATATATTTATCTTTACTTTGAAACATAATTTGTGTGTCTTTTGTTGTGTAATATCAACACAATATATGATTTAATTTAAAAGTTCACGCGGCCTTGAATATCTTCTTTTTTATTTTAATGATGATGGTACGGTCTGCTGGACGGTCTGTAAAACATTAACAAAATATCACAGAAAGCTGAAACTTGTAATTAATATTCATATATGGATTAGTGTTATTTTAAAAAAATATGGAGCACTTTGAATAGTATTTCAGTCTTTATGCATCTGTTGGTGGATACATTTTTCATTCACTAAAATGAATTTTTAAAAAAAATTGTTTACATTATTACTGATAATTGAATATAATATGAAGAATAGCACTTAAAAGCCCCAATATTATAATTCTAAATATATTTATCTTTACTGTGAAACATAATTTGTGTGTCTTTTGTTGTGTAATATCAACACAATATATGATTTAATTTAAAAGTTCACGCGGCCTTGAATATCTTCTTTTTTTATTTTAATGATGATGGTACGGTCTGCTGGATGGTCTGTAAAACATTAACAAAATATCACAGGAAGCTGACACTTGTAAATAATATTTATATATGGATTAGTGTTATTCTAAAATATGCTGGAGCACTCTGGATAATGTTTCAGTTTGTATGCATGGGTTGGTGAGTACATTTTTCATTCACTAAAATGAGTTTTTATTAAAAAGTAGTCTATAAAATATGCAGAATATCACTAACATCCTTCATATTCTAATTCTACACTAATTTATCTTTACTGTGATGTATAATATGTGTGTCTTTGTTGTATAAAAACAATACAATATATGATTTAATTTAAAAGCTTCACGCGGCCTATAATGTCCTATTTCTTTCCAAATGTCTATAATGTTTTTATGGTTCGCTGGATGGTCTGTAAAACATTAACAAAATATCACAGAAAGCTGACACTTGTAAGTAATATTCATGTATGGATTAGTGATATTTTAAAAGACCCTAGAGCACTCTGGATAATATTTCAGTCTATTGCATGGGTTGGTAAATACATTTTTGATAGACTAAAATTATTTTTTTTCTTGAAAGTGGTCTATATTATTACTCATAACTGATTACTATATGTAGAATATCACTAAACGTCCTTCATATACTAACTCTACATTCATTTATCTTTACTGTGATGTATAATATGTGTGTCTTTGTTGTATAATAACAATACAATGTATGATTTAATTTAAAAGCTTCACGCGGCCTCTAATGTCCTTTTTCTTTCCAAATGTCTATAATGTTTATATGGTTCACTGGATGGTCTGTAAAACATTAACAAAATATCACAGGAAGCCGACACTTGTAAATAATATTCATATATGGATTAGTGATATTTTAAAAGATGCTGGAGCTCTCTGGATAATATTTCAGTGTTTATGCATGGGTTGGTGAGTACATTTTTCATTCACTAAAATGAGTCTTTTCTTGAAAGTGGTCTATATTATGACTCATCACTGATTACTATATGTAGAATATCACTAAAAGTCCTTCATATACTAACTCTACATTCATTTATCTTTACTGTGATGTATAATATGTGTCTCTTTGTTGTATAATAACAATACAATGTATGATTTAATTTAAAAGCTTCACGCGGCCTATAATGTCCTTTTTCTTTCCAAATGTCTATAATGTTTATATGGTTCGCTGGATGGTCTGTAAAACATTAACAAAATATCACAGGAAGCCGACACTTGTAAATAATATTCATATATGGATTAGTGATATTTTAAAGACATTAGAGCACTCTGGATAATATTTCAGTCTATTGCATGGGTTGGTAAATACATTTTTAATAGACTAAAATTATTTTTTTCTTGAAAGTGGTCTATATTATTACTCATCACTGATTACTATATGTGGAATTTCACTAAACGTCCTTCATATTCTAACTCTACATTCATTTATCTTTACTGTGATGTATAATATGTGTGTCTTTGTTGTAGAATAACAATACAATGTATGATTTAATTTAAAAGCTTCACGCGGCCTCTAATGTCCTTTTTCTTTCCAAATGTCTATAATGTTTATATGGTTCACTGGATGGTCTGTAAAACATTAACAAAATATCACAGGAAGCCGACACTTGTAAATAATATTCATATATGGATTAGTGATATTTTAAAAGATGCTGGAGCTCTCTGGATAATATTTCAGTGTTTATGCATGGGTTGGTGAGTACATTTTTCATTCACTAAAATGAGTCTTTTCTTGAAAGTGGTCTATATTATGACTCATAACTGAATACTATATGTAGAATATCACTAAAAATCTTCCATATTCTAATTCTACATTCATTTATCTTTACTGTGATGTATAATATGTGTGTCTTTGTTGAGTAATAACTCAGTAACTTTAGAATTTATAAAGGTACTGCTTTAAGGTACAAAAATAATTCTGGGAAAACTGATGAAAAAATTCCGGCCTTCAAGAAGGCGACCTATTTTGTAAGAACTGACATACGTGACCCGTGTTACAGATGGTTAGAATTGTCTGCCCACTGTCTGACTGAACCTGTCTGTTTATTTTCCTATTTCATGTTACCGCCCACTTTTCTGTCATTTCTGATTTTTTACAGCTCTATTCTCTCTTAGAGTTTGTCAATCTTGGTAACGCCAAGATAAGACACACCTTTTGCACGTGAAAGTGGCTAAAGTTGTCATAGCCTTAGATCTAGTGAACGGCCTCTTAATTAAGTCTTTGCTTCAGAG
This sequence comes from Oreohelix idahoensis, assembly GCA_024509875.1. Taxonomy (NCBI): domain Eukaryota; kingdom Metazoa; phylum Mollusca; class Gastropoda; order Stylommatophora; family Oreohelicidae; genus Oreohelix; species Oreohelix idahoensis. The sequence continues at coordinate 79,015 of JAMPIV010022168.1, read as the reverse complement.
ATTCTGGGGACAACACGGGAATCATATCCCGTTTCTTTTTCTTTCGCGGACACTCAAGTCCCCATCTTTATATTTGCCGTCCCTGTACAGTCTAGCGAGCGGCCAGCTAAGAGTGCCCTTTTTACCCGATAGCACAGGGAACTGCCGGCAAGGTATCATCTAACATGGCTGAGTTGGTAAAGTTGCGAGCGATGCTGGGGGAAGAGGGGAGAGAAATGGATACGAGGCGCCGAGTTTCACGCGTTTGTAAACGGTGAGGTGGCCAAATTTGAGACAGAACGAGAGAAAAAAGAGGAAAGGGAAAGAGAAGAGAAAGAAAAAGAAAGGGAGGACTAAGATCGACAGGCCGCATTGGAGACGAAGAAACTCAAGGCAGAAATGGAACGACGCAGAGGGGAAGCAGAGGACAGAGAGAGAAAAAAAAAAGTCAGCACGAGTTAACTCTTAGAACTTTAGAGGCCGACAGCCGTAGCGCCAAGTTTAGCTCTGGCGATGGAGAGTTTTCCGCACCTCGGTCGCACTCAGCTGACTTCTCTAGCGGTCAGTCGTCTCAGTTAGCCGCTATGAACTTTCCTCTTGAATCTTTTCCCAGTCCCGATGAGAAAATAGATAGTTTCCTAAAGAAATGTGAAAGAATGGCAACCCTGTATGGTTTGGAAGTTTCTAAGTGGATCTTGAAACTGTCCCAAGCCTTAAAAAGCTCAGCATACGACGTGTATGTAAAATTGGGACCCGGAAATCAAGCAAATTACGACATGCTGAAAAAGGCACTACTTGAAAGTTTTGACACGAATGCCCGGAAATTGTTACACCTTTTCCGAAATAGCAAGAAGGAAGGAACCGCGACATATGCTCAGTTCTCTTCCCGTCTAAAGGGATATCTGACTAAAATCGCGGAACTTTCAGATCTCCCTTCCACTTTCAAAGGTCTCGAAGAATTTGTTTTAACGGAACAAATTAAAAAACACGATGTCAGTTGACACCCGTAGATTTCTTGCGGAGCAGGGAGCGGAACGCCTCGATGCTATTTTGATTCGGGCCGAGCGATATGCAAACGCACTAGCCGAGCTCCCGGTCTCAAAACGTGAACCTACAGAGAGGCCATCTCGAAATAATAATCTAGAACATTCTCTACAGCCTTCCTCTAACCATAACCATAGAGAACCTTTATCTCCAAACCCACCCCACAATAAATCTAGGTTCCAACACAATAACAACCCCACCGCGACCCGTTATGACACTACTGGCAACCGCCGCCCAGGGAACAAATACTGCAAATTTTATAGGGTTAACACATACACTTCCGCAGAATGTCGTAACCAAGCGTCGACACATCGTACTGCGTGTCTTTGGCTCAATAGACTGGCCAACGAAATGCCAGGGGCGTCGCTACAAAACTGCGGGGTGGTGGAAATTAACGGACGTTCTGGAACAGGTTTATATGATTCCGACCTTCATTATTCGGCTTTGATTGCTGAAAACCTTGTTCAGCCTGACCACTAGACCCGTGACGAAGTGGGCCTATGTGGAATTTTGCCTAGTGATGTCTCTACCCGTCATCGAATTGCTTTGGTTAAAATCCAATCACCTTTCATACGTGGGACCATACCGGCGGGAGTGGTGAAAGATCTGTTCTACGATCTTGTCCTGTGGAGTCCTTTTGTAGCCCCAGAAAAACCCTTAACCCCCATCGTTGTAAACGTTAGGCAAACTTTAACAGAGATGAAGGAAAGTGGGTTTGAGTCCCTGCCTTACGTTTCTGCGGCGAATAAGACAACAGTCGTGTCAAGTGACGGGTTAACAATCCACCAGCCACTCCGGCAGGCAACTGGCTGAATTCTGGGTTAGAGTCCCAGCAAGCCAGTGAAAATCAATGTGCAGAGGCGTACCCGCCCCACTCACCGATCGGAAGGGGTAGGCGCCCCTCACATAACCCGGATCGGAACTGGTGCACGAAAGAGGCGCCAGCAGCTAGGTCTATTCATTCCAATAGTTTTTGAGAAGCTTTGCAAAACTGCACCGAGAGCTTTTTCTCGGGGCCCCGGGCTTGCCCCGCGGAACGGGCAACTCTCAGCTCTGCTTGCAGACGGGACCGCCTCTGACGAAGGCACGAGCGCTGACGTTGCAGGAAAGTTGCCATTGGACGCCATCACCTCCTTCAAGGGAGGGTGCTAGTACCAATATGAGGGAAACCAGGACTCCAACTTTTGGAAGGGGACCCCTTGGCAGACCACTTGATTCACACTTGCTTCATTGGGAAGAAAACTCCAAGCCCAACTTCCATCCCTCATTTCATATGCGCAGTGAAACAGCGAGGAAAGAAGAAGATGAAGCAATACAGCCCGATAGACCTTACCTTCAGTCAGAGATAGAGGCTACTGATGTCAGTAGTGATTCAGTAGAAAACCATATTGCAGTAGGAGGAAAATATGAACCCTCCCTCCGACTCTTTGTACCTCTGAGATACCTCATCTGGTAGACCGAAGTAATGCGCTTCAGATCAGTTACGACACTGCTGTCGCTCTCGCAGCAAGCGTTTGTGAAAAGGTTGGAGAAGTTTTAGATCCACCTTGGGATGGTATTGGTCTGAATGCAACATCTCGAGTGCGCCCAAGTTTGGGCGCAGGCGCCCCCGACTCTGATGTTCTTGACGGGCCCCTCTCTTGTAATACTTTATCTGTCAGCTCGTTGGGCCGCGATGGCCAGGGCCCCGGGGAATTTAGAGAAAGAGGGCCCCTGGATTATATTTCTGTGCAGGCTGGAAAGCCTTGTCAGCCATCTATTATTAACCATGGCAACCAAGAAACACCGTTCAGGCACCCACCCATCTTTTCTCGGGAGCTGGGCCGCCACTGGCTGAAACGGTTGTTGATGTATCAAACCAGCCCGAACTCTTCCACTCGCCCAATAGGCCAGCTGTTATATCAGCCAGAGGCGGGGAGTGGCACTGCCGACCCCCAGACATGAGTAATCGTACCGTCATAACAAGCGCGGAGCCTGAAACCTGTTATTCCGAGGGCAGATCGGTCACGGACGCTGGGCCTGGTAATTATCAGGACCCCCATCCAGACCGAGTTTACCGTCAGGTCAGGGGATCCCCAGACCAGGTAAACATTCGTCATCTGAGAGGGGCGTTGCCCGATTGTGTCAGCTGTGCATTGTCTTGGCGATATCAGCAAACAGCTAAGGAGAACGTTGGGTCTGATTTTATAAGTAAGCAATTGTCCACCGAAGCGGACAATGGTCAGAGCAATTCTACCCAATGAGTGTTGAAAGTATTCAGACACTTAAGGGGGGAGGGGGGGGGGGGAACGTTTCTGCCACTGATGGTTAGAATTGTCTGTCCTTTGTCTGGCTTGACCTGTCTGTTTATTTTCCTATTTCATGTCACCGCCCACTTTTCTGTCATTTCTGAATTTTTACAGCTCTGTTCTCTCTTAGAGTCTGTCAATCTTGGTAACGCCAAGATAAGACGCACCTTTTGCACGTGGAAGCGGCTAAAGTTATCATAGCCTTAGATCTAGTGAAGGGCCTCTTAATTAAGTCTTTGCTTCAAGGATTCTGGGGACAACAAGGGAATAATCTCCCGTTTATTTTTCTTTCGCGGACACTCAGGTCCCCGTTTTTATATTTGCCTTCCCTGCACCGTCTAGCGAGCGGCCAGCTAAGAGTGCCTTTTTTTACCCGATAGCAGAGGGAACTTATCTACTTTGATGCCGTGCCGCCAACACGTTTCATCGGGAGACAATCGGACCTTCTGACCGTAGGTTTTTCGTCTCAAGCAGTAGTCCCTTGTATGCACGTGCGGGCCACCTGGTAGTCTGTCTTAGTATTTAAGACCCTGTCTCGATGTTTCTGGACCAGTTATGCTTCTCGGATTCTCGCTACTAGTAACTATACTGTTAAAAAAAAAAAGAAACGCATAGCTATCCGAGGGCGCGTTTTTATGAGTTTGTAAGTAAAATTTGTGCTAGGGTATATAAAAACCAGCCTCAAATGTTCTTTACAGTGTCAAATGCACGTGTTGACCTGAATTGCGTTCGTTTTTGTAATCGTTACAACGCAATGGTCAATAGTGTTTATGACGCAATTTTTGACCACAGCTCATGTTGCGCGCACGTGAAAGCAACAAAATTTGGGGTGAACACTATTCACTGACTACGCAACTGAAACCCTATAAAAGGATAACGCTACACACACAAACAAAAAATTCAGTTCATTTTCAAGCAGACATTTATGGCGTCTATCGATAAATTTAAGGAACATTGCTATTGGCCAACTGCATGCAGGCGAAAGTCAAAGTCAGGTTGCCAGGCATCTAAACGTGCATCAGAGTACCATCAGTCGACTTTGGCACCGGTTCCAAGCCACTGGCTCAGTTGAAGACCGGCATCGCAGTGGACGACCAGAGTGACAACAGCAGCGGAGCATCGCTTTATTCGGCTTCGTCACCTCAGAGACAGGTTTAAAACAGCTTCCTCAACTGCCCAGTCATTGCCTGCAGGACGTCATGTTCTGATCAAACTGTCCGGAATAGACTGCATGACGCTGGACTTTGGGCACAACGACCTCACCGAGGACCTGTCCTTACGTGCCGCCATCGCCAAATCAACTTCTTTGGGCCAACCAGCATCGTCCCTGGGCAGCTGACAATCAATGGAGACGTGTCTGGTTTAGTGACGAATCTTTCTTTTTGTTGCAGCGTCATGATAGACAGCGTAGGGTCTACCGTAGGCGAAATGAACGTTTTGCCAAAAATTGCGTTGATGAAGCTCTGCCGCACGGTGGTGGAGGTGCAATGGTGTGGAGAATGATCAGTTACAACGGAAGGAGTCAATTGGTGCACATTGAAGGAGGCTTGAATGACCCCATGTCCTTCCACTTTTGGCTGCCCAAAGGTCTGTGTTTGAACAGGACAACGCCAGACCCCATTGTGCACGGTTGACCACACAGTTCCTGACTGCCAACAACATTCTCACCCTTCCCTGGCCATCCTGTCTCCAGACATGAGTCCGATTGAGCACCTATGGGGTGAGCTGCATAGACGTGTTTGTCGCCGAGACGTTGTTCTAGCCAATCGTCGTGATCTGTTCCAGGCACTCCAGGAAGAGTGGGCAGCCATCTCACAGGCCCACATCAGACGTCTGATCGCATCCATGCCCAGGAGATGCCAGTCGCTGATCGATGCAAGAGGAGGCCACACACCATACTAACGGGAAAGCCCGTACGCCAAAAAACTCTCGTGACCCAGATGCAAAACAACTGTCAATTGATTGGTTGAACCCTAAGGTATTGTTGTGTGCAATTTGAACAATTAACTCATTAAATTAAAAAAGTTATTGAATGTCAAACTTTTGGCAATGTGTGTGCCTTCAGTAGCTTTGCGTTTCTTTTTTTTTTTTTTTTTTTGAACAGTATAAATACCTCAAGTTGAAAGCTGTTGTCATTTAATACTGTACGGAGATTTATTCCTTGGGAGGGTAAGACCGATAAAATTCTCTTAGAGTTAAATTATGGAGTGAGCTTAGTATTATATTATAAAGAGATGTGTCATCTCGGGTTATTAATTCCATCTCATATAGTTAATTCTTAACGAAATAAAACTTTTGTGGGACTGAAGGAGACACATAATGTAAAGCGCGCCACCAACTGTAACTCTGCTTTAGAGGCACTGACCAGACTTATACCAATAGACAGTGATTTGTTTTTCAGACAGAGAAGGGAGAAATATACTACTCGTCAAAAGTCAAGGGCCACCCTATTATTTTCAATACACTTTTATATAAGCGCATAGAATTATTAAATGAAGGAAGTTTTTAGTAAAAATTGGTGCAATATCTTCCTCTGACAGTCCTCTATGCACGTTAAGCATAAAAACAACACACCGACAACCATGGTGATCACGTGCAATTTGGTTTGCTGACCATAAATTCACATTTTTAATCTGTTTTTTTCAAACTTCTGTAGAACCAAACAGGTGAAGTAATCGTGCTGATTGACATTCCACGTGCAATGGCGACTTTTCGTGAACAGAGTTCACTCTTAATTTGTTTTACAATCAGCAGACTTAGGGTAGTTTCATCACTTGCAAAAACCATGCCACCGAGAAGAAGTTTTGACACCTTACAAAGAATGATGGCTATAGCGTGGGTTGAAAGTGGTTTATCTGTCCGTGAGGTTGCTAGACGGCTTGCAGTGTCACACTCTACTATCCAAAGAATTTCGGAGAGATTTCAGGCCACAGGAAGTGTGGTGGATCGCCACCGGCCAGGTCGCCCTAGATGCACCAATAGACATGATGACCGGTACCTCTTGTTGTCAGCCATGCGCCATCGAACAGTGACTTGTTCCACTCTAAGATGTCAGCTGAGACAAACTGAAACACCATTCGCAGACGTTTACATGAATTTGGACTGGCTGCTCGACGTCCTGCAGTCAGGATCCCTCTGACTCCTGCTCATCGCAGAGCCCGTGTTGCTTGGTGTCGCGAGCACCTCCGATGGACAAGGCAACAATGGAGTCAAGTTCTCTTCACTGATGAATCTCGCTTCACTGTGTCATTCAATGATGGCAGGATTCGAGTTTGGAGACGACCAGGAGAGCGATTTACTGATGACACAATTCGAGAGGTGGATCGTTATGGTAGGGGTTCTGTCATGGCCTGGGGAGGCTTCTACAGACACGGCAGGACCCCACTCTACATCATCCAACGCAACTTGACCGGCCCAAGATATCAGAACGAAATCTTGAGACCAATTGTTCAGCCTGCTCTGGAGGCTATAGGTGGTAATGTCATCCTCCAAGATGATAACGCTCGACTCCATTGAGCTCGTGTGATGAATGAGTTTATTCAGCAACATGGGATCATCAGGATGGCGTGGCCAGCTCATTCACCTGACCTTTCTCCGATTGAGCACCTCTGGGATGTCCTTGGTCGAAGATTGTCAACAAATCACCCCCTGCTAACGGATGTTGCACAGTGTCGTAAAATTGGTTTCAAGTCATTGCAAATGGGTTCAGTTAGATTTATAAACCCATCTACGATCGAGTGACCGCTGTCAAAATGGCGGCGTATCAGCGAAATGTATATCGGACAGAGGAAATTGCCAACGATAAATAAAAACAGAAGGGAATCCGTATGAAAAGGATTTTACATTTCAGTACAGGGAAGGTTGGTGTATAACTGCATATAAGATATAACGGTAGGAAGTTCTCATTTACGGAGATATATGCGTATTTCGGCTGCCCACAGTTACGCTAAAAGCATGTAAACCCACTTCTGTTCTAAATATTAAAATCAACAAATAACAGTTTGGGGAATTTACATGGATAGGAAGATAGAGTTTTATCAGCTGTATAAAACTAGATAAGATGGAACAATATGGATAGTATATATGCCGAGAATGAGAAAGGCAAAAATTCGGTCGACGCACAGATCGGCCGAAATCACTGTTCGTGAAGGATTTTTTAGGTTTAGGTCTAAGCTGTGACGTCGGTACTCTCCGATACGTCCGCGCTATCGTATATAAAGCGTACCGGTAAACTGAGACAGGAACAACGAAAGAGGGTTCAGACAGACTGGAGGCAGAGTTTCGCCACTATCCATGAATTGTGAGCGGATTGCCAGAAACATTTTTAAGTCCAGTATCTGAAGTCTGAGGGTTCCATGAAATAACTCAAACCAGACTGTCCAGTATCAGAAGCCGGTGTAGTTCATCCGAGGCAATCCCACAAAAGTGCAGGACCCCAAAGAGTGAACTTCAACTGGTCATTGGCATCCCTACTGTTGGGCCTACCAAGTCTGATAACAGCAAAGGACAGTTTCAGCAGCATCAAGTGATAAGATAAGTGGCAATTAAGACACTGACCACCCATTTATGAAAACAGCCATAGTGAACCTAATATTCAAACAGTCAAGTGATGACAGTTATTTGTAAAGTCAAAGAACTAAAAACCGTGATTGCAGTAACTGTAATATTCAAGATCTTGAAGTCTAAACAGACAAAAATAGTAATTGTGTGAATACTTTTATATATATTTTTATACTCTTTTTCAACTAGTAGAAATAGAATATTAGTGTAAATATTAAAATATTTTTAACTGTACCTGAGGAATTATTCACTTATTACATTTGTGGTCACAGTGAATGTTCATTTTATTATCCCCTAGAATATAAGTAATCATAAGATAGTCACAGGGAGGAGACACCTTAAATCCTGGTACTACTTCTTACCAACTGGGCCAGGGTTTTCACAGTCTGACTATTTTTATGATAACAATACACCAGTGCTTATTTCTAAGACTGGGGTATTACTTGTAAGACCAGAATTCTTTACTGGCATACTTTTACATAATAAATAATTTTAAATAACCTCCCGCTACAGTGGGGGCTCGTCTGCGGGATATATCTTTGATATTCCTGAGCCAACTTTCTATTTCTGCTGTGTAGAAAATATTTTTTTTTTTTTTGAAAATTTTTGGAAAGAGTTAACATAGTAGGAAATATATAATTTTTTAGGAGTACCATTGAGTACAGATAAAGAAAGCTGTTTCATATATGGTGAAGTCAGTTTAATTAACTTTAATTTTAATTAAGTTAACTATATTGTAGTAAATTAGTTTGAGTAAGATCACTTGCCCTACTAGACTACAGATACATCATGGCTGACTTGGTCAAATTTAGGTCTGCTACACTGCAGGTGGGAAAAGAGCTTGGCATGGATGGTGATGCTCTGATCCGGTATGTCACGACGGAATGTGAAAAGTACACCGAGAGAGAAGCAAAGCAATTAGAAGCAGAGAGAGAAGCCAAGAAATTAGAAGCAGAGAGAGAAGCCAAGAAATTAGAATTAGAAGCAGAGAGAGAAGCCAAGAAATCAGATGCAGAAAGAGAAGCCAAGAAATTAGAAGCTGAGAGAGAAGAAAGGAGGCTACAAGCAGAGGCTGAGAGAGAAGAAAGGAGGTTACAAGCAGAGAGAGACCATGAGCTGAAAATGAGACAGCTTGATCTTGAACTTCCGGGTGGGAACTATCACCCATGGTAATAGCTCACCTCATTCTGCGAGTAGCTCTTTTCAGAACACAGCAAATGGAGCCATGAACTTCCACCTAGATCCATTTGTTGAAAAGGAGGACGCAATTGAGTCATACCTGGATAGGTATGAAAGGCTAGCCTCTACATATGGACTGGAAAAGGAAAAATGGAGTCTAAAGTTATCCCAGGGATTGAGAGGTATTGCATATGATGTGTTTCTGAAACTCCCCAAAGAAGATCAGGAAAATTATGAAATACTAAAGCAAGCCTTACTGATCCGGTATGAAAAGAACTCTGAGGCATATAGGAAGAAATTTAGAACTTCTAAACCTCTACCTGGAGAAACATATAACCAGTTCTCAGCTAGGCTAGAAACGTATTTGTTGAAATGGAGTAGTTTAGGTAAGTATCAGAAAACCTACGAGGATCTGAAAGAAATGGTTATGTTAGAGCAAGTGAAAGATTCCATGTCTCAAGAAATGAGGAAATTCCTTATGGAACAAGGAGCAGAGAGGCTGGAAGACATTTTGAAATGTGCAGAGAGATACCAAGCAGCTCAAGCTGAATTGGTAGGAACAAAAAGGAAGCAGGTAGAAGGATATAAGCCACCACCGCAGAATACCGATTTTGACCAGATGGATCAACCATACAGAAACAAGCAAAGATTTGATAATAAGGACAAGAACCCTCAGACTCAGGAAAATAAACCCATTAAACAGGGAGCTAAGTGGTGCAAATTTTGTAAGATGAGCAACCACAACACGGATGAATGTGGGAGGAAAAAACCCCTTCATCATGCTGCATGTCTACAGGTGAGGACTTCTGTTAGGAAGGAACTGACTGTGAGTCAGAATAGCCTCCATCACCCACCTACCCAGGAGATAGTGACTGTGAATGGCAAACAAGTCACAGGAATGTATGACACAGGTTTGTCCTATGACGCAGTCGTGTGTGCATCTCTGGTGTGCCCTGAACAAATCACCACAGAAACAGTAGACATTCAAGGGCCACTAAAAGGAACATCACCCCTTACATTACCCATAGCAAAGATTCATGTCAGTTGTCGCTATGTGGAAGGGGAGATAAATGCAGCTGTGATAGATGATCCCTTTTACCCCCTAATGTTGGGGCGTAAATATGTTTTCTTAGGAGACCCTGTAAAACCTATGGTTATGGCAGGAATCCAGACCAAGGCTGACTCCAGGAACATAGAGAGGGACACCAACGTAAAATTTCATTCAACTGAAATGAAACGGGCTCAAGAAGCAGACAGCACGTTGAAGCCTTGTTTTGGCAAATTATCAAAAACACATAAAGCTCCAAGGAAAGGACATTTCTATATGGAACATGGACTCTTGTACAGGAAAGCTGGAAGAGGGACGAAAAGTCATGGTCAAATCGTTGTACCATCCACCTATAGGAATAAGGTTATAGGCTGGGGACACATATCAACTTTGAGTGAACACCTGGGTAATGGTGCCACAAAACAAAGAATAGCCACCCAGTTCTACTGGCCAGGTATTACGGAAGACATAAATCAGTATGTAAATTCCTGTCCAGAGTGCACCTATGTAGATTCAGAAAGTCGACGGAAGAGTCTTCATCAAAAATCTACAAGCAAACCAGCAATCAGGGGTACTCCCGAGATTTGCACGGGAGGGGAAAGGAAACATCCCACACAGGTTCAATTGCAGTCTGAACCCCATGCGCTGGAAAAAAGGAACAAATCATGTAGCGAAAATCAAAAACCTACGGATTTGCGAGGAAAAACCACATCCAACTATCATCGAAAAGAGGGCGGTAAACTTCATGGGAAACCTACCGACCCCGTTTCACCAGCAGTAAGAGCCTGGATGAAAAGCCGAACCGGAAGGAGAGAGATAGTAAAGGATGAATATATTATTGGAAAACAGAATGTGGGCGCAGATTTTCTTAGTCGCCATCCCACAGAGCTTGAGGAGGATAGAAAGAAGGAAAACTAACCTCGGAATGGTCGATTTGCAATTGTCTTGTACCCAATAGTTAAGCTAGATATCATCCAGCTTAAAATATGGGGGAGCTATGTCGCAAAATTGGTTTCAAGTCATTGCAAATGGGTTCAGTTAGATTTATAAACCCATCTACGATCGAGTGACCGCTTTCAAAATGGCGGCGTATCAGCGAAATGTATATCGGACAGAGGAAATTGCCAACGATAAATAAAAACAGAAGGGAATCCGTATGAAAAGGATTTTACATTTCAGTACAGGGAAGGTTGGTGTATAACTGCATATAAGATAGAACGGTAGGAAGTTCTCATTTACGGAGATATATGCGTATTTCGGCTGCCCACAGTTACGCTAAAAGCATGTAAACCCACTTCTGTTCTAAATATTAAAATCAACAAATAACAGTTTGGGAATTTACATGGATAGGAAGATAGAGTTTTATCAGCTGTATAAAACTAGATAAGATGGAACAATATGGATAGTATATATGCCGAGAATGAGAAAGGCAAAAATTCGGTCGACGCACAGATCGGCCGAAATCACTGTTCGGGAAGGATTTTTTCAGGTTTAGGTCTAAGCTGTGACGTCGGTACTCTCCGATACGTCCGCGCTATCGTATATAAAAGCGTACGGTAAACTGAGACAGGAACAACGAAAGAGGGTTCAGACAGACTGGAGGCAGAGTTTCGCCACTATCCATGAATTGTGAGCGGATTGCCAGAAACATTTTTAAGTCCAGTATCTGAAGTCTGAGGGTTCCATGAAATAACTCAAACCAGACTGTCCAGTATCAGAAGCCGGTGTAGTTCATCCGAGGCAATCCCACAAAAGTGCAGGACCCCAAAGAGTGAACTTCAACTGGTCATTGGCATCCCTACTGTTGGGCCTACCAAGTCTGATATCAGAAAAGGACAGTTTCAGCAGTATCAAGTTGATAAGATAAGTGGCAGTTAAGACACTGACCACCATTTATGAAAACAGCCATAGTGAACCTAATATTCAAACAGTCAAGTGATGACAGTTATTTGTAAAGTCAAAGAACTAAAAACCGTGATTGCAGTAACTGTAATATTCAAGATCTTGAAGTCTAAACAGACAAAAATAGTAATTGTGTGAATACTTTTATATATATTTTTATACTCTTTTCCAACTAGTAGAAATAGAATATTAGTGTAAATATTAAAATATTTTTAACTGTACCTGAGGAATTATTCACTTATTACATTTGTGGTCACAGTGAATGTTCATTTTATTATCCCCTAGAATATAAGTAATCATAAGATAGTCACAGGGAGGAGACACCTTAAATCCTGGTACTACTTCTTACCAACTGGGCCAGGGTTTTCACAGTCTGACTATTTTTATGATAACAATACACCAGTGCTTATTTCTAAGACTGGGGTATTACTTGTAAGACCAGAATTCTTTACTGGCATACTTTTACATAATAAATAATTTTAAATAACCTCCCGCTACACACAGCTGACTGCATTTCTGCTTCAGGAATGGCAAGCTGTTCCTCTGGATACTCTTCGGACCCTTGTGGACTCGATGTATCTACGCTGTCTTGAATGCCTTGCTGGAAACGGTGGTCATAACCGATTTTGAAATGTCTATTTGTCCAATATCTATTGTGTGACTTTTGAAAAGGTGGGTAACACACTTCACAGCTTCATTGCGTTTGAATGTGTGTTTCCATTTCTTTACGTGACATGTCAATTTGGTATTCAATAAATGCCGTTTTGACTGATACCAATTACGTTTATATCGGATTTGTTTTACGGTTTCAACCAAGGTTTTTCTAAGTGGCCCTTGACTTTTGACGAGTAGTATAGTTCGTAAATGACAGAAGGGAACTGTATATTATTTTTATGTGACTGAGTGTTATTTTATATGTGTATAATTTAATTCGGCACTGAGCGTGTGCGTATTTTATATGTGTATAATTTAATGACTACAACCCATAAAAGCCAGATCCAAACCTCAGAAATGAGGTATCTGAGGAAGGTGGTTGAAGTAACAAGAAGAGACATGGTACGCAACCAGACGATACGCCAAGGCCTTAAATCCTACCCCCTGCAGACCCAAGTAGAACAGTCCCAATTAAGATGGTTTGGCCATGTCTGCAGAATGGGAGAAGATCGGATACCACGACAAGCATGGGAAACAAAGAGCCAAGGATCCAGACCCCGAGGACGACCCAGAGTCCGCTGGGAGGACAACATTAGACAATCTTTGAAGGATCGAGGACTAGAATGGAACCAGGCCAGGAGGAAGACAGCCGATAGGATAGTCTGGCGCTCTTTCTTCCAAACCTCTACACCTCACGGTAGAAGGGGAACGACTAAGTAAGTATAATTTAATTCTGCATTGAGCGTTTGCTATTAATTTGTTTCTGTGTTTGGATGACCAACACGTAGCGTTCTTTTATTGTATGTGTGGGAATTACCAGATTCTAATGAAGGCCCACACATTCTCAGATCAGAAGTAGAGAATGCCATTCATATGATACAAAAAGGAAGATCAGCAGGCATGGATAACATAAACATTGAAATGATAGAAGCTCTGGAGAGCTTTGGTATAGATACAATCACAGAAATATGCAATGATATATACAATACAGGATATTTACCACACGACATGAAGACATCAGTTTTTATAACATTGCCCAAAAAACCAAATGCAACAGAATGTTCAGACTTCAGAACAATCAGCCTGATGAGTCATGCAATTAAGATACTGCTCAAAATCATACAGGAAAGAATAAAAAGTAAAGTAGACAGCGAAATCCAAGAAGAACAGTTTGGTTTTAGACGGAACAGTGGAACAAGAGAGGCAATATTTTGCCTAAGAAGATTAGCAGAAAAATATACAGAGGTCCAAAAAAGTATGTATATGTGCTTCATTGACTATAAGAAGGCTTTTGACAGAATCCATCATGAGAAAATAATTGAATGCCTCAAAGACATAGGTATTGATGGAAAAGATATAAGAATACTCAGTAACCTTTATTGGGAGCAAACTGCCACAGTAAGATCGGGAAGGAATTATTCACCATACATAGACATAAAAAGAGGTGTCAGACAAGGTTGTGTGCTGTCCCCCTGCCTATTTAATTTATACACCGAAAAAATTTTCAAACAGATACAGGAAATACCAGGACTGAACATCAGTGGAAGATCAATAAACAACCTTAGATATGCAGATGATACCGTGTTGTTAGCTGAAAGCGAACAGGAGTTACAAGAACTAGTGAAGCAAGTAAACAGTATAAGTCATGAATATGGACTCGACATTAATATTGAGAAAACTAAAACTATGATAATTAGCAAAACAGACGATAAACCCACATTAAAGATAAGCGTAAATGGGAAAATCCTGGAACAAGTCAAGAGCTACGTATATCTTGGTCATATAATAACAGAAGATGGCAGATGTGAAACAGAAATCAAGAAGAGAATAGGAATGGCCAAAGCTACATTCAACAACATGAAACATATACTGACATCCAAACAGTTATCTCATAAATTAAAACTGAGAATCATAAAGTGTTATATATATTCTGCATTTCTGTATGGTGCAGAAACATGGACGATGAATAAGCATTTGGAAGAAAGAATTGAGGCTCTTGAAATGTGGATATATAGAAGAATGGGGCGTATCTCATGGAAAGAGATGAAAACAAATAAGGAGGTCCTAGAAAATCTAGGTATGAAAAGAGAACTAATGAGAGAGGTCAAAGTTCGGCAGCTAAAATACTTTGGCCACATAAAAAGGCATAACACCTTGCAGAAGACCATAACAGAAGGGAGAGTTGAAGGTAAACGTGCAAGGGGAAGACAGCGCTATAAGTGGGAAGATAACATCAAGAGATGGACGGGAAAGAGTCCATCAGAGTGTACCACCAAGACAAGAGACAGAAGACGTTGGAGATCCATTACAGCCAACCTCCGTTGTGGAGATGGCAACTGATGATGATGATGAATTACCAACGCGTGCCAGCCAAAGCCGTCACGCTTGACTGAAGACTGGTACGGGTGTGAATTCGTGTCAGGGCGGGAGAAAGGAGATTGTTTTGGCGAACGCGTATTGTCCAGCGAGGAAGAGAAAAGATAGTAATGTCAATTGTGGTTGTAAATGTGTAGCCTTTTTGATGTTCTATTGTGGCTAGATATGTATATTTTCTTGATTTATTGTGTATTTTCAGCGCTGGTCATTTGGACGCTGTCTGTGTTTTTGCTACCAGGCACAAACAAAGATTCTCCAGAAATAGATCGGGCATTCATCATAAAGTGGCCCATTGAGTTCTGCTAGCCTGCATTTACCAGCGACCAATATTCCCAGATCGCACTGACGGGCAAACGGCCTGTTAGTTACCTAGCTTACCTGGCGGTCATTCGGAATTGTTAACCATCGCCTACGGCACATCACCGGTGCTTTTGCCTTCCACTGCTCAGAGCAACACTGTCGGACCCATTAACGTCCGGTCACCGTGGATATTACTATCATACAACCAAAGAGAAGAAGCCATCGTTTTCCATTCGTCACGTACATGAAGCCACGTCATCGTCAAGTTCAGCACATACAGGCGCTTAGCGTGAAGAGCCCACTTGGTCGTTGTTTGTTTATCAGCAGTACCCTAGAGCGACTTGATAGTCGGATTCTGAATAGTGCAAGGATAGACGCACTACCAGAGTAGTCTTCATTAGTGCCCTTTGGAAGCGGGTGCTCGCGAGGATAAATTGTGCACGTTCTCTTCGGAAGTTACTTTTCTTATCCATTGGATCAATGTTAGGCATTTAGTCGTGAGAAGTGCTGCCATTTCCTGAGTAATTTAACGTTAAAGGCAGACGTGGCTGTTCATTCAGAACTGGGAGCCCACTCTCCGTTAGAAGCAGGACTTGGACAGACTTTAACGAGTGATAGTGCGACGCGAGTGAAGGAAGGATTTGCGTGGTTGTCTAGTAGAGAAAGAAAGTAGTGTTGGGTGTTGTACGTTGTTCTATGATTCGTGACCTGTGGACTGCCGAAGCGTTAAAGGCAGACTTATGTTGATTTTCTTTATGTCGTGGATTATTTTCTTCAATAAAATATATATATATATATATATATATAATATATATATATATATATATATATATATATATATATATATATATATATATATATATATATATATATATATATATATATATATATATACTCTGTGGTGGTCAGACCCTCTTATCTTACCTGTCACTTTGGTATCGTATGTCCTTACTGCTTACAAGATCATTGTCATTTTTTAGTATAGGAGGGCGGGAAAAAGATTGCCATACAAAAGACAGTCAAGGTAGGCTGAAGATAGTAGTACAATTTTTCCAACTGTGATTCCATTTCTCTCTATTCTCACTCTACACATTCATCCTCTGTCTGAAATCAGACATAACCTACTCTCTATTTATACCTACCTATGACAACCCGCTATGTAATACCTGAAGATGATGAACTCATTAGAGTTGATGATAGAAGCTTTACCTGAGGATCTGGCCACTGGTAGCGAGGGCATATGAAACAATCAGTGAAGTCATTCACAAGAATCTCATTATTCCGACATCTTCTACACTCCCAGCAACAAACCAGATCTTTGGCAATGATAAACTCGCCTGAAAAAATCATATTCGATACAATTTGTAAATATTGCATTTGCCAATCACATCAGCCCATCACTATTACGATTTATTTCAGGTAGTTCTGTTTTGCGTGTGTTTGTGTCTTTTTATTCAGCGGAAATCATATTAGATGAAAGTTCTTTACATGCAATTTAAAATATATATCCCATCAGACCACAAGGTCTTTATATTTGGGCATGCGCCCTAATGTAACCGACAGACCTTGTGTCTAGGTTTAACGACTCCCTAAAACGATGCAAAATACAAATGAAAGAAGCAAAAAAACTTTTTTATTTTAACTCGTGGTCGTCGTTTGGAAAAAAAGTGCTTAGAGCGCTTACTTCTCGATGCAAAGTTTCGCAGTGGCGTCACGCTTCAATCTATCCAGCTATAAATGGGTACCTAACTCGGCTCTTGGGTTATAGAAGGCAAAGACAGCGAAAATGAGAATCGGTAACTCCTGACAGTCTAATTGTTCCACTGTTTTAATATTTCAAAGCTGCAATCATTCATCATCGTCAATTTTTTTTTTCACTCCTTGCGAAGCATGGAGCCATGATTGCGGTTAGTTCCCTTGGGGAAGCTTGCACCAAGCAGTCACACTGCTCTTACACCAGTTGTTTGTTTATGTGACAGTTTGTTTTACATAATGATGTTACAAACCCCGCGCACAACGTCATATTTGTCGTCTTCTTTCTTTGAGGTTGTAATGCCTAAACTTAAATGCATGTTTTCGATTGAATGAAGGAACGTCTAGAATTCTTAAAGAAACAAAATACTGGATGACAAATGTTTGCAATAATTGAAACAATGAAGGCGTTTCAGAACATGACGAGCACCCTTGCAATAAGTCTTTATCACCTGAAGTAAATAATGAAGGAAACCTTGAGGCCTTTGTATAATAAATAAGTAAATAAATATAAATAGCATACAAATGGTAAGAAAGAGAATACAAGATAAGTAAGAAATGAAATATAAGTGATAGTCTCACCTGGAAATTGAACCAGGTACCATGCAAATGGCGCCATTGCCTCGCTTTGAAGTGAATCGGGAAAGGATACACAGCCAATTTAGCACCCATGGCTGTGTGTCCTTTCTTTACTTTATTTTTGTCTTCTAAGAAAGCAAGAATAATTTTGCCCAATATTAATGTCAATTCATGTCCATGTTAGCTCCCCGTGAAGCATGAACTCACCATTGACAGCTTGTCATCTTGGGCTAAGGCTGCTTCAAAGTATTCATACGCACTTGCAGGCGCAACTGTGGTTTTTGTATTAATTTGTTTTGCATCTGCCAGTCCCATGCGATTCCTCATGTTCATCGCTTGTTACGAAATGCATGAGGGAGTAAGAGTCCTATTCTTTATTCGCTTCCATAGAGACATCCGGGATTTGGTTTGGTTTGGTTTGAAGGACCATCCTCATTTCACACGTATAACTTCATCAGTGTTCCGATCTCCTCCATTAGATCATAAAGGAAGATCTCAGCACAGTGCAAAAACTCCGTAGCACGGGGTAGAATTTTAGTGTCCGTATATAGAAATCACATATTGTATAAATATTTTTGTGTGGGTAAGTTTCTAATTTTTTAATTTTGTCAGGGCAGCGGCCTTATTGGCCTCTTCTTCCAACACATCTTCCAATTGCCAAGGGATTTTTAACATGTGCAACTTGCACAAGGGACCTCATATTTTTCCTTCTTTTCCGAGAAGGCTAAAAATCCGATCTCACTACCCAGGAGATCGGGGGGGGGGGGGGGGGGGGGAGTATGACATCATTGCGATTACTGGTTCTGAAAGACAATTTTCTATACATTATATTCACCATACTGGGACATGAAACCGGTACCTTTAGAGTTCGTGGCGGATGCTATACCACTTGGCCACTCCGGCCCCCAAAACCGGAAACTGAACAGGAAATGGTTACAATACAAGAACAACAACAAGTATACCAGGTTCACAAGGCTTGCTGCAGACAGATTCCGGCACGCCGTCCACGAATCCATCTTGAACGATGTACTCGAAACTGATGTTACGTAGGTATCTCATTTTTCCTTTCCCTGAGTAGAAGATGGCTACTGGTGTGATGTTGAAGCTTCTGAAGTCATAGGAGGGTATGATCTGTCGAAGCATATGTCTATAGATTTGCAAAACTTATCGTTTGAAAAAAAGAAAAATTAGTTTAGAAATCAGATTAGCATAATCCCTTTAAGCGATTTGGCGTAAGCTTTATGCAAAAGCTTTGCCTGCTATTGGTTACCCATGCTCTTTAAGGGACCGAAAAGCGTGAGAAGAAAGATACGTAGATGCACGGGTTTATGTATTAATGAATGTGTCTTGTGTAAGCGGCATTTTGGAGTGTAAGGGAGACAAGAAAGTAAGGGAGGTAAGGAATTGTCCACGTATGACGTCACACAGTGAAGGGATGGGGTGGTCAAATTTTATGACGTTGTTCGAAGATGGGGGAAGGGGGTGTTTGCAAAATTGTGACGTCACACAAAAATTAATTAGTCATTCTCGCTTCTTACATAAATTATGTTTCTACTTTTATCCGCAATAGTTAACTTTTGTCCGTATTTGTTAACTTTTATCTGCAATAGTTAACTTTTAGCAGTAATATGTAACAACTCCCTCGTGGACGACGTATATCTCCTGTATATTTAATTCAATCAGGCGTGCCGTCACGGACATCAGTCAAAACCTTTTTCCAATTATAGTTCAACAATCTCAATACCCTTTAGCTCCCCAAGGAGCATAGGCCTTCAACAAACACATGCCAAGTCTTCCTGTCCTGTGCCATCCGCTCAAGTTCTTTCCATGTTTTCCTCATCATTTTCACCTCTGTTTCCAGTTCTCTTCTCCATGTGTTTTTTGGTCTACCTCTGTCTCTCTTTCCCTGTGGATTCCAGAAGAAGGACTGCCCTGTAATGCTATCAACAGGTTTCCTCAATGTGTGTCCTATCCATCGCCAGTGTCTTCTTCTCAACTGTTGTTCCACTGGCACTTGTCTGGTTCTTGTTATCAATTCCACATTTGTGACTTTGTCATACCATTGCAGTCCTTCTATTCTACGCAAGCACCCGTTTATAAAAGTCTGTATCTTTTTGGTTGTTGTTTTTGTTGTTCTCCATGTCTCAGATCCATACAATAGGACTGACTTCACATTTGAGTTGAAGATTCTTATTTTCGTGTTGGACTTGATTTCTCTTGTTCTCCATATGTTTCCCAATGCAATAAAAGCTCCTCTTGCTTTTTTTATTCTTATTTTGATATCACTGTCTGTCCCTCCAACTTTGTCTATATTACTTCCAAGATATGAGTAAAATTCTACATCTTTTAGTGGTGTTTCTTCAAGTTCAACCTTCTTATCATTTCTTGCATTTATTCTCATAATCTTTCTTTTCCCTGTGTATTTTCAGGCTCACTTGTTGTGACCTCTCATCGAGAATTTTCATTTTCTCTTGGATCTGATTATGGTTATGGGACAGAAGAGCCAAGTCATCTGCAAAATCCAGATCATCAAGCTGTTTAGTCAGATTTCACTGGATTCCATTTTTGTTGTGTGATGTCGATGTTTTCATAACCCAATCTATTGCTAGTAAGAAAAGAAATGGAGACAAGAAGCATCCCTGTCTCACTCCCGTTCTAATCCTAAACGGTTCTGTAAGTTGTCCTTCATGAAGAACTCTACATGTCATATCTTCATAGGCCTTCTTTATTAAGTTAATGATCTTCATGGGAACTCCATAATGGCTCATCAATTTCCAAAGCGATTCTCTGTCTACGCTGTCAAATACCTTTGCATAGTCCACGAATCCGATGTATAGCGGTGAATTCCATTCCAGACTTTCTTCAACTATTATTCTCAATGTGGTTATCTGGTCTGTACAGGATCTATTTGGTTGAAAAACTGCTTGTTCATCTCTAATTATAGTTGCAGTCTGGAAATTATATAAAAACTAGCAACAACCCGTCAAAATTGACAGGTTTTTAATTGCAGCCATCTTATCATTTTGATCCATAATAATAAGTCTGGAATACTTTAAATTAAAATGTTGTCTTGAAGAAACAATCAAAAACTTACATTGTAAGGTTATTTTTAAGAAAATGATGAGTTAAATCCGTTTCCCGAATGAAACTGGACAGAAGAGTATCTTGATTGTCTGTTGATTTAATCTGCATCTCCGCACCTTCCTGTCTCCAGTTCATGTACTGTTTATCAATTAATTGTTGGCTTCTTTCCATAATCAGTCTGTTCACGCACACCGTCATTTGCGCACTTATCTATTTTCGAGAGAGTACATATAAGGGAAACAATACAATTATTGTCTAAATTTCCACCACAGTTGCACCCCTTAGCAGTGGTTGAAAGTTGATGTACTCTCTCGAATCATTCGACCGACCGACGTACTTACGGCGGGAATTATGGTATTGGATCAAGCATTTCTGACCTTTGCACTAAACTGCTAGACGCCCAATGTAATGTGCATCTTTTTTTCTCCACAAAAGTTGCAGTTTTATTTGAAATAATAAATAGAAACCACAAAGTAAAGTGTCAAAAATCTACAATATATTTCTGCATAACTTACTTCCCTCGAAAAAAAAAAAGCTAACTAATCTTTTTTTGTTTTTAAAACTTTACATAAATTGGTAAAATAACTTGATTCAGAATCATCGAATACGTCCCCCAGTCTTCTAAATAAGCTGCTGATGCTGAAAGGTTAATAGTTAACTTGAGTTCTTTCTCAGTCATTATTTTGAGGGTTTATTTACTAGTTAATATTATAATCTCAGCTGAAGTATCGAATAGTTGTTCTAACCTTTAACTGGTTTATATTGTTTTTAATTATGTATTTCTTTTTTTTAATACTATAATACACACCTTAGGAAACAATACTGCATTTTTTATTGTCATCAACATTTGTCGTATTTCTGTTTCACATGTTTTCTTGTTCATTCTTGGTTTGTTTGTTTTTTTAAGTTCTTTCTGTGTGGCATTTTGTGTTGGTTATTTGTGTTGCGTCTAATTTCTTCCCGTATTTTCTGTAATTCTCATGTTTTCTGTATTGGAAAGTCTTCCTATGAGTTCTGAACCTGAAAGTCTTCCCATATTTTCTGTAATTGAAAGTCTTCCCATGTGTTCTGAAACCGAAAGTCTTCCTATGTGTTCTGAAATTCAAAGTCTTCCCATATGTTCTGTAATTGAAAGTCTTCCCATGTGTTCTGAAACCAAAAGTCTTCCTATGTGTTCTGAAATGCAAAGTCTTCCTATATGTTCTGCAATTGAAAGTCTTCCCATGTGTTCTGGGATCGACAGTGTGATAAGCAGTTTTTCTAAAATGACTATAAAATATTATAAATGAATAAAATCTTCCTGTAATCTTATGACAAGATTTCCGTAGCATTTATCCATCTTCTTCACACATCCTTTATCCACAAAGAAAACAGTAATAGACAACTGTACTTACCTGCTCTACCTGAATCTTGGCTAAAACACTTCCTAGTCTATCAAACTCTATCTGCCCGGTAGGTGCGTGAAACGACAAGCTTTTCATGGTCTTTGAAGATCGAAGTCGTTGGTGTAGACATGAAGACGTTGGTGTGAACAAAATAAATGAGATAATAATAAGAACATAAGCTTTGTCGAACAAGTGTAACAGTTAAATAAGGGAACTTGTAAATGCTCTTGAAAAAACATGTTTTTGTTATATATTTTGTTTCAGCCATTTCGGTAGTTGTCTGCTTAGGAAAGACTATAATGTATTTCGTAAGTCATTTGAGTAGGAAGTTTAAAGTTGGTTTTCTGTGTGTCTTAGCTATGTCGTGAAACTATTTGTTAAAAACTAAGCAGTCTACACGAGGAAAACGTACTGCAGGGATTTCCAGAATTCTCAGTCCCTTGACTAAAATTTATACTGCGATAGATATGACCATATCCATTTCTTCTGTCTCTTACTTACTTATTTAGTCTTCCACTTCTACCGTCAGGTGTAGAGATTTGGAGGAGGGAGCGCCATTCTATCCTATCGGCTGTCTACCTTCTGGTCTGGTTCCAATCTAGTCCTCGGGCCTTAGAGATTGCCTAATGTTGTCCTCCCAGCGAACTCTGGGTCGTTCTGAAGGTTTGGATCCGTGGCTCTTAGTTTCTCATGCTCGTCAAGGTAGCCAATCTTCTTCCATTCTGCAGACATGGCCAAACCATCGAAGTTGGAACTGTTCTACTTGAGTCTGCAATGACTGAGTTTTGAGGCCCTTCCTTATCATCTGGTTGTGGACCATATCTCTTCTTGTTACTTCAGTCACCTTCCTCAGATATTTCTGAGGTTTGGAGCTGGCTTTTGTTAGTTGTAGTAATCTTCTGTCTCTTGCAACTGAAATACGTTCTGCTAAACTACTTCCAGTCTATCTTTGGATAATAATAATAATAATAATAAATTCTTTAAGCGCCAAACACGGCGCATAAGGCAGAAACCAGTGCTCTCCAGGTTGTTCGTTGTGACGCCACTCCTCTTAGCTCTTGCACATTATTTAGGCCCAACGTTCTTCCTTCTCTTATTATTGTTCTTCTGAGTGTTTCTTTTGGTCTTCCTTTTTTCCGCTTACCCTCAGGAACCCAAGTGAGCGCCTGTAGTGGTATTCTGTTGTTTTGCATTCGTAGGACATGACCGATATATGACCATCGTCTTTTCCTTATATAGTCGGAGACATATTTCTGCCTAGAGTCTTCTCTTATTTGTCGATTAGTCTTGAATTCTTTCCAACTGATGTTCATGAGTTTTCTAAGACATTTGTTCTCGAATGTATTCAGATTGTTCTCCTATGATTTTGTTATTTTCCAACTCTCACAGCCGTATGTTAACACTGAGATAACATTTGAATTAAACAGACGAAGCTTGGTATGTAATATTCAATGATCGTAATTTCCAAATGTTAGATAATCTATTGAAGGCGCTAGCTGCCAAAGCAATTCTAGTATGGATATTACTTCTTCCAATTTTCCGTCTTGATACATAGTTCTTACATTCCAGTATCCAATTTTAGAAATCTCCTTAGCCCCCAAGATATTAGAGTGAGTCATGTTTACTGTCGAGCCTGGTTCTGTTTCGGTAACAATAGCTTGTTTTACGATAGTGAATTGTTAACTCACTGATCAACCCTCCGATCCAACCGACCGATTCGAGGGTTTCGAGGTCAGTTATAGGAAAATATCTACACCACTAGATACTCTGGTGTATCTTTTATTCTATAATTTAACATAACATGGTGATATCCATCGAAATATACACATTCCTGATGTTTTTCTTTCGGCGTCTAAGGTGAGAAACGAATTTCACCTCCATCTTGGAAGGGTAGATAACTTTGGATAATGGCTCATTGTTAACTAATGAGGACATATGAGCAGAAGAAGGAGAGAGAAAGGACAAGAGGAACTGAAGGAAGTGACAAAGGTAGTTCTCGGGGTGTCTCTAATGTGTGAAAGGTAGTTCTCGGGGTGTCTATAATGTGATAAAGGTAGTTCTTTGGGTGTCTCTAATGTGACAAAGGTAGCTCTCGGGTGGTCTGTAATGTGACAAAGGTAGTTCTCGGAAGGGGGGGGGGGGTGTCTATAGTGTGACAAAGGTAGTTCTCGGGGGGTCTCTAATGTGACTGTGACGTGGAAATGTAAATATAGCCTCAGAAATCCGACCATCTTTGCTGCCCCGGTTAGCGTTTATGTTTTGCGAAGGCAAGGCCACGCAATTCACTGTCTGTTTACTCACTTTTGAAGCCACGCCTATCTTTCCTGTTTACATGCGCTGATGAGTGTTTACCAATTTTCGCACCCGGCAGTCCTACCAGGCAAGCGAATCACGATCGCTTACCTGAGTTTCTCACGCGAGCTGATTTGCCAATTATCGGCAATTAGACAGACACGCGTAGAATTAAACGGTTTGTTTGTTTGATCAATTCAAGGGCGATGATAAAACGTCCCGATCACCTTTGATGTCCGACATTTTCAGAGGACTTAAGTATTTGACCTACGGCAGGGGGAATAATCTAAGAAGGCCCGTTCGCATGGGATGCCTTTTGATGTTGTTTCGGCATCGCGAGTGAGGGAACCGTAGAATCATTTATCTCGGAAGCCAAGCTCGTTGATTTTAACAAGGTGTGAATTTTCACATCTCTTAGAGATATTACCCTAAATCAGTATATATATATATTGCCTTCTCTCTCAGTCAGATTATCACGTCTCTCGGGAATTTTTGGATAGTCTAAACGCGTATGCTAGAACCCATGTGAAATAGTCCGTTAATAGCTTCGTGGGGATTATTCTGATTTCTCTGGTAATAATATAAGTTGTGCTTAAGTATTAAATGTGTTAAAAGTGTTACCATTTTATTCACTGCCATTTCTTAGCGTTAAGACTAGCGAAATAGCAAACGCGTAGATATTTTCTTACCAGTAGTTCAGTAATGTAAAATCCATCAACATTTTTTTTCACCAGAAGATACGGTAATTGTTAAGGGAGCGTAGTCATCATTAAATTAAAACTGACATTGTGCGCTGTGAGTTTTACCGGGTCGGGAGGGGGAAAGGCGGCATGCTTTTACCAAACCCGTACTCGTTAAAGCGACGCGCGATAGTACAGGCTTAAGATACCGTGTGCCTTTTAATTTAATTAGGTGACGGAGAGGATAAGAGATCATACCTTACGTTTGATAGCCTAGGATTTGTCATTTTAGAAATGTTTTGTTTTCTTCCTAAAACAGTGCTTGATCAAAATCCAGCGGCTAGCGGTTCTCTATTGTGGTTTTTTTTTTCTCCGTTACTGAGGGAATAATAGTTGTCGTTTTCCTTAGCGTTCGCTCCCGTACTGGTGTGAACAGGAATTGCCAGGGCGAGACACTAACATTTTTTAACTGTAAATTTGAGTAACGAGACATACAAATATACCCAGTTTTTTCCATTCAATTTTATCAGCCCGCTGTGGCAATATAGATAATGTATATCCCGACTTCTGACAGTCGTTTACCCAAGTGAATTTTATCCAGGAGTATACACTGTTTCGTAATCGGCACTCACCCCAGAGAAAAGCCAATAGGATTTATCATCACCAGTTTTTATAACGTAACAGTTGTATTAGCACCCAGAGGCTAGACAATACAGGAACTAATTTTCTCTGTTGTTATAACTGTGAACGCCCCCGAGAACGTTTTGCTTCAATAACTATATGCGGTGATACAGGGCTCATCCAGGAAAAATTAACCCACCAACTTTGGCGACCACCTGGAAATTATTATTTGATACCAAAGCTGGTCTGGGGCCAGATTTGGGCGACCCACCTGACACTATAGGTACATATTATTGTAATTTTTCAAGGGATACCTACACCAGTTATTAGGTAAGCAAGATTGTTTGTGGCCACAGATGACAGAGTGAGTGACAGAGAGAGAGAGAGAGAGAGAGAGAGAGAGAGAGAGAAAATATTTTCCTTTGTTACAATCATTGTACTCACTTCCTTATTTTATTTCAATAACCTGAGTATTTACTGGAAAGCTTAAGTAGGAACTTTGTTCTTTTCTTTATTGTTTATTCTCTATACCCTAGTGTTAATCTTTGACCTTTGGGTTATTAACTTCTGTTGGGATCTTTTCTCAACGGGGGGGATGGCACTATTTGGGTTATTTTCCTATGTCTGTAAACATGATTATATTTGATATATATGTTTGATGTTGTAAAGTTTAAGTGATAATAAAATAAACTAAACAAAACTTAACTTAGTGTGTCGGTCAGACCCATACCCAAGTATCCATAGTTTTTCACGTTTGTGCGTATTGTTGTCACATAATTGTGTGTTCGTGGGCGGGTGTAGTGTAAATTATTTCATATAGGGAGAGAAAGTACGTCTGAGATTAAAATATAGCCGTATAGATAGGCTGGACTAGAGAAACTACTCACTCCAGAGACTGGTCTTCCTCTTACACTATTCCCTCGTGAAAATCTATTTCTTACACCTTTCTTCTCACATATTTTACCACTATCACCTCTGCTCAGACGGGACCCTAAATATCTTCTGACTTATCTTTAAAAAATTTACGACAGTGACAAAGGTAGTTCTCGGGAGGTTTCTAATGTGACAAATGTAGTTCTCGGGGGGTGGGGGGCTCTAATGTGACAAAGGTAGTTCTCAGGGGGTCTCTAATGTGATAAAGGAAGTTCTCGGGGGGTCTATAATGTGACAAAGAAATAACATGAATACTGCTCCCTCAGACATATCCTTCCTCTTCTTGAACCATTAGCCCCTGACAGACAGCGGCAATCACGTCTTGTGGCTTGTAGGGCAGCAACAAACTGTCCCCATCTTGCTCAGCCGGTGGCCGTGACCCAACTCTGGGTCATGTTTCAGACATATCCTACAAGGCGATTTATCTGAGGTTGTGCATCGGACTGGCAGCCGCGTCACGTAAAACAGATTGTCATAGAAACGACTACTGACAAGAGCATGAGAATGGTGTTTGCAGGCTTCATGCAAGGGAGATCATCTGCAGTGCTGGTTCCATGTTCAACAAGGAACAAAACAAAACGGAATAATGATGATGATGATGTTGATGACATTCTTAACTGACTATGAAGTAGATGTAGAAGAGAGAGAGAGAGAGAGAGAGAGAGAGAGAGAGAGAGAGAGAGAGAGTACACGAGCAACTGAAGGAGGTGCAGAAAGAAGGAGGTAGTAAACACAGATGGATGATGAAGAAAAATAATAAAAAGACGATACAGAAAAAAAATGTATAAAAACAGCAGGACTAAACACGGCTGTGTTGCCATAAATAATAACAATCAAAGCAACAAAACACAGGTAAAGGTAGTGCCATATCAGATACTGACGTAAGGGGGGGTGAAGTGTTAGAGACGTCACTAAACTAGGTCCAGCGTGGAAAGGTGGGGGTGACCAGTTCTCTTCCTCGCTGCCTTTTCCTTCCCTAACGCAAGTGCAAAGTCAGGTACCCATTTACAGCTGGGTAGACTGAAGCGTGTCGATATCGTGAATCGAACCCGGCACCTTTTGCCGCGAGAGACCAGCGCTCTAACCACTCTGTCTAGCCCAGCAGTAATAAATACAGGCGTTCCTCAGGGTTCTATACTTGGTCCTCTACTTTTTACCATATACATTAATGACCTTCCTCTTCACATCAAGCACTCATCCTGTGATCTGTTTGCGGACGACTGTACTGTTTACAAGAGTGATAACAGTTGTAAAACACTCGAACTATCGTTACAAAAGGATACAGATAATCTGATTAAGTAGAGCAACGGTAATCGCATGCTAATAAATATCATTAAAATAAAATGCATGTTAATATCAACTAGACAAAAATTACAAAATTCAGAGAAAACAACACTTCAGATCTACATTGGTACCTCACTATTTGAGAACGTTAATGAACATAAAACTCTAGGTACAATCGTTGACCAGCATCTAAATTGGAACTCACATGTACATGCACTGACCAAGCAAACGGCACAGAAAGTTTACCAATTAGCTAAAATCAAACATTTCCTAGATGAAGATGCACGAAAAATGTTCTGTATATCTCACATACAAGCAAACCTTGACTATTGCTCTACAATCTGGGATGGTTGCTCAATGTCCAACACAAAGAGACTCCGTTCAGTACAAAAGCGTGCAGTGCGTCTAGTCTCTGACAACTGCCTAACTCAGTGCGTAGATTTCTAAAAAAATCTCTGAATACTGCCCTTAAGAAAGCGCCTTCTGTTTAACAAAGCTAAATTTGTTCACAAAATCCTGTCACACAATGCTCCAGCATATCTGTGGCCAATGTTCAATTACAATGAAAGACACAGTCTACGCTTTAACAGATTGCAAGTGCCCAAGCCTAGGCTTGATTTATTCAAGAAAAGCTTAGCGTACTCTGCTGCTCATCTTTGGAATTGTCTTCCACACAACCTAAGAAACAACCTCAGTCCCTATTCATACAATCATAGACTTTTTGCATACTTTCTGAATTCTGATTACATGCCCCCCTAATCGGATTATCTTTTCTTATAACATCAACTGTAGGTTCTAATGACGATGTTTGTACTTTTCAACATATGTTATGTCATACTTATAAGTAATTAATGTTAATATGAGTGTGCTATATTATTATTTTACTTTACGTTGAATTTCTTGAAATTGATATGTAAAACGCATATGAGAATAAATGAATTCAGTATGAAAGGTGAGTGAAAGGAAGGGCAGAATGTTAGACGGGCCTGTGTGCCCAATTCTCAACCTTTTGAAAATAAAGTTCGTTCGTTCGTTCGTTCAATCGGACGCTCAAAAGACGGAATAAGAACTAAAAATCAATAATCCAAGAAGTTAGAAAAGGCAGGAAATTTGGAAATATAGAATGAGAAATGAAAATGAACAAGTTCAAACAAAAGCCCTGAACGTGGGTGTACAGCCATATCTGAATCATATTCATCGTAATTTTCATTTTCCTTACTTTTGGATCATGAAACTACCACATCAGCTGGATCCTTTGAATGAAGCCCAGGTGCTCTTGTAGTAGTGGATTCGTAGCAACGAGTTTTACATAATGAGGTTGCCTACCCCATGCCAACCTCCTGTTAGTCGCCCATACGAGATGCCTGATGAAGTAGTACATATTCTGCCATTGTCTCATCGGAGGCCTCCCTCCCCAAGTGATATGAAATGAAACCTCTTGACATGTGTTCTGAAGGTGAACCTCTTGCCCTACATGACGCTGGATCATATTAATGAAATAAAAATGTCTGGAAGAGGCAGTTTACTTTAAAAAATTCAAACCTTCAAACAGCTCTTGGGCTCTTCGACCTGACGTCGAATTGTGGGAGGCGCCAAAATTTATTTTATTTTTAAAATAATTAAAAATGAACATTTACAAATAAGAAGAAAATTAAACAAAATTTCAAAGTAAATTATTACTTGCTTATATGTAACGGAACGTTTTCATGTTTATATTATTTCAAAAACAAAGTATTGAGTGTCCACCTTATTCAAATTAGTCATTAGAAATTTAACATGAATAAAGAAAAAAAGACCTACATTAAGATTTTAGAATCTCAAATGCATTATGCTTTTGAAAAAAGGTTACAGGACACGTCACTTACGGAAATTACAATGCGATTCAACATAATACATTTAAATTGTGTCTTTAAGAGTGCTTACAGAACTATACCAGGGTGAAGAGGGAAGAGATAATCTGGAGACCAAGCGCTACCTTTGAATATCCCTAGGGACGTCTATTCCTCACAAAACCTGCAACCTACCTTTAAAAGTTCTGGACCGGTGATGCAATCACTGACGTCACTTCCGGTTTTATTCGGGCAGTTGTTATTTATGATGTTCTGAATTCCATAGGCGTATGTCAAGACTGCTTCATAGGCGTTGTTAGCGTAAGTGAAGGTGGTCAAACCTGGCAGGGATGTGATTTTGTTGGCAGAGATGCAGGCAGGGTCGGTCAGTGAGCATTTGAAAGTGTCCGTCCAAAATCTGAAATAACAAAATAATCGCCTGTCAGTGCTGAAAGGAGGTGTGTGACGGTATTGCATCCCCTGCTTTGCAGTAGTGATCCAACAGTGCCCAAACCTCAAGAGTATCTAATATGGGTTTCAAAGGTGTCTACCTTCGCACAAGATTACTCTTGGCAGACTTGTAAATAGAAGGGTAATGACACTTCTATCTCAAGGGAGTTTTCACAAGATAATCAGATACGCGAAAACAATGCTGCTTTGGCTGAGCACGTTAATTCTAGAATCTGCCGACAACTTTTGTGAAGAATTAAGCAATGATTAATTTTAGCTTGTTAAGCCCCCACCTCTTATTTACTCAGTGGAATTCTTATTATTCTGGTATATCTCTGTTTAGATTGTGGGTAGAAAATTGACTGCGACAAACATACAGTACATTTAAAAGGATTAAATCGAAGTTAAATTTGTAAAATTACAAATAACAAAATTTAATAATCACAAGTTTTAACAGTTTGAAAATAATTGAATAGTTAACAGAAAGGATTCATCATCGATTGATGATAGAATTCTTATGAAGAAAGTTCACTTTGGCAGCTTATATATTGGACTTAGCTGCCAATTACGGTTCTGCTCCCTCTGATGGGTTGGTTCTTTTTTCACTGTTCACGCTTGTCGCTGGTCAAGGTTGTCGGGTGTATCTCGTTTCCCAGAAATGTCAGGGAGAGTCTACAAAAGTGGTCCCTCGTCTTAAAGCATAGGCCACTGTTCCCTTCTTGTTTCAGAGATAGTACTTTCTGCTGGCATCACCAATAACTATGATAAAGAATAGAAACGAAACGCTCTCCTGAGTATTGCGTTTTCCGAAACATAATTATGTGTCCCCTTTCTTATTCCACCATCCCAGTTACTCAGAATTTACCCTCGATGAGAATTAAGTTGGGACACTACACATAAGGTGTTTCAACGGTGTGAGGAAAACAATCCTAAAAAGGCTTGAGTGATGTGTTGCTCCTTAAACAACTCCATAGTGAAAACAGACCTTCCAGATACTACTTTCAATGGAAAATAAATTAAAAGGCAAGAAAAGCTGAAATACCTTGGATTTATATTCGATCGCGGGCTATCGTATATGCACCATTGTTACCGTTGGGTATGAGATGACATATTCGTATGATGATTGAGTATCATCGTGAAGATCATCGTCAGTGAGTAAGTCATTTAATAATGACATGGGACCACGATGTTGTGCTCCGAAAACGAGTTCGAATGGCGAAAATCCTGCATGTTCATTTTGTACTTCTCGATACGCAAAAAGTACAGCGGGTAAAACTCTATCCCAATCTTGAGGAAATTGACCAGTTACCTATCCCAACAACTGCTTTAACGTGCGATTCTGCCTCTCAATCATGCCATTACTCATGGCGTGGTACACACTACTGAGCGCTCTATCGATGTGGAGCATGGCCATTACCTTAGTCATATTCTCAGAAACAAACGGTGTACCCTATCTGAAAGTATCGTTTTAGGGAAACCTAGGCTAGAAATAATTAGCCATGGAGCATCTGCGACATCAGCAGTAGATATGCTGTTGAGAAATATAGCCTCTGGCCATCGAGTACATATATCTATACAAGTGAGGATGTATCTGTGTCCTCTAGCAAACATGATCGGTAAAGGACCGATAATGTCGATAGCCATTTTTTCAAATGGACGAATAGGTATGTCAGGAGCTTGGATCGGAGCTGTATGGAGAGGATCCTTTGCCTTTACCTCCTGGCATGTCGAGCATAAGCGACAACATATATTCACGACCTTAGTAACGCCTGGCCAATAGAAAACAGCAAAACTTAAACTACTAGCGGCAAGTACACATAATGCAGTTGAATCTTGCAAACTAACTTATAACTTGTTAAATAAAGAAGTGAAGACAAAAACTCGAAGAGATAAAAGACATTTCATCAATGAACTGGCCGTAGAAGCTGAAAATGCTGCAAGAACTGGTAATAGTAGGTGCCTTTATCAAATTACAAAACAACTATGTCACCAGCCTACTGCTATGGAAACACCTGTTAAAGGTAAATTAGGGAATTCAATACCAACAGAAAAAGAACAAATGAAGAGATGGGCTGAGCACTTCATGGAGGTGCTAAACAGACCACCACCAACAGTAACACCTGATTTTAATAATGAAACATCCACAACCACTTTGCCAATAACTTGCGATGAATTCACGCTGGACGAGATCAAACAAGCCGTTAAAAGATTTAAAAATTTTAAAGCTGCTGGAGTTGACGAAATTTCAGGGGAAATGATTAAAGCAGTTAATGACAACAACCTCTTGAGAATTTTAGATATTATAAATGAAGTATGGAGAGAAGAACAACCACCACAACAATGGAAAGACAGTATTATTGTAAAGTTACCGAAGAAAGGTGATCTATCAGACTGTAATAACTGGCGTGGTATATCTCTATTATCAGTACCTGGAAAATTATTATGTTGCATGATGTTAGAAAGACTTAAATTGCATGCTGACGAAAAGATCAGAGAAGAACAAGCGGGTTTCAGGCCGAAACGATCATGTATTGATCAAATATTCACACTAAGAACAATTATAGAAGAATCAGTGGAAAGGCAATCGCCACTTATTATCACCTTCGTCGATTTTCAAAAAGCCTTTGATAGTCTACACCGCCCATCATTGTGGAAGATACTTACAATCTATGGTTTTCCAACAAAATATGTGAATATAATCAAAGCGCTATATGACAATGCAAGATGTTGTGTTAGAACAAATAAAGGGAATACAGAATGGTTTACAGTAGAAACAGGGGTGAAACAAGGCTGTATTATGTCACCACTACTTTTTGGAATAGCTATTGATTGGGTTATGAGAAACTATACCCACAATGAACAATTGGGTATAAAATGGACAAATGGAAAATTCCTGGGGGACCTGGATTTCGCAGATGATGTAGCATTCTTAAGTTCAACACCAAGACAATCCCAAGAAGCAATAAATAATTTGTGTCATCTCTCGGTTAAAATTGGTCTCCAAATAAATGCCTCTAAAACTAAAGCTATGAACTTTTCTAACGAGACCTTTGATATCATCTTGAACGGGGAAAAACTACAGAAAGTTGAAAGTTTCAATTATTTAGGCAGTAAAATGACTCAGGATGGTGACACAACAAGAGAAATCCATACTAGAATTGCTTTGGCAGCTAGCGCCTTCAATAGATTATCTAACATTTGGAAATTACGATCATTGAATATACATACCAAGCTTCGTCTGTTTAATTCAAATGTTATCTCAGTGTTAACATACGGCTGTGAGAGTTGGAAAATAACAAAATCATTGGAGAACAAGCTGAATACATTCGAGAACAAATGTCTTAGAAAACTCATGAACATCAGTTGGAAAGAATTCAAGACTAATCGACAAATAAGAGAAGACTCTAGGCAGAAATATGTCTCCGACTATATAAGGAAAAGACGATGG
The DNA here is from genome assembly GCA_024509875.1 of Oreohelix idahoensis. Classification (NCBI taxonomy): domain Eukaryota; kingdom Metazoa; phylum Mollusca; class Gastropoda; order Stylommatophora; family Oreohelicidae; genus Oreohelix; species Oreohelix idahoensis. Next base: position 45,348 of record JAMPIV010022168.1, on the reverse strand, counting down.
TCATATATCGGTCATGTCCTACGAATGCAAAACAACAGAATACCACTACAGGCGCTCACTTGGGTTCCTGAGGGTAAGCGGAAAAAAGGAAGACCAAAAGAAACACTCAGAAGAACAATAATAAGAGAAGGAAGAACGTTGGGCCTAAATAATGTGCAAGAGCTAAGAGGAGTGGCGTCACAACGAACAACCTGGAGAGCACTGGTTTCTGCCTTATGCGCCGTGTTTGGCGCTTAAAGAATGTATTATTATTATTATTAATAGAATGACGAAAGTGCCCTAGACTTAGTGCGGGAGAACCCTGTTAAAGAAAGTGTATTAATGTATATTGTATCATGACCACACATAAGCTATTACCAGTAATTTTGCGGTAATATGTCTCTCTGTGGTAAATCATGTTTTTGCACGGGTTTTAACTTATATTGAACGCTGCATATTTAATACGTCACCAGTTGTTTATGACGTAACGCGTTCTGCACTAATTTGTGCTAACGGCTAATATTCTTCGCCTTTCGCTATCTGTGGTCTTCATGGTATGACGTATTTTATTCAAGCTCCTAGTATTGCGGAGGAGAGCTCTAAGAGACATATATTATATTCTTCGAAGGCCGCCACTATATTATCTAATATGATTTAGAACTTAGCGAGAAGTTCGTGATTATACTGAAGAAGTATTCCAGTATAATTTTACATCCACTTTGTCTGGCCCACATTACTTGGGGGAATTTCACCTCTAGTACAGCGGCCAGTAATGAATGGTTAAGACGAGACTGTTGAAGAATTCGACGATAATGTATGTACAATATGCCATGCCATACCTATGAAGTTGTTATCTCTGATGTGAATTAAACGTAAGGATATTTTGTGGACCCTCTACCTGACGACTTGAGTTCTTCAATCATTGATGTTCTATATAATCATACCCGTCTACATTCGTGTTATTAGTACGATGCATGTACGTTTTATGATCTTCATTCTATGTTCAACTAATCACTGCAAGAAGATAACCCCATCTGTAACAAAATCTCTGGTGGCTAGTGTGTGGAATGAAATCAAGATCAAGAACGATTTGAAAATCGAGAACTAACAAGAGAAGATTGATCGTGATTGCAGAATTTTTTCCAGTACAATTCGTGACCTTTTCACCGTCGACCCTGATCTGCATATATATTGTACATTCTGCGCATGACTGCCGGCTTCGTGTGCAACTGTCATTTTTGTTCGTCATGATGTCTTCATTGATTGTTGAGATTCAAGTTCACCTCCAGATGTCATTTATCAAATCTACCGTCGTCTACAATTGATGTTCGTGGCCTCTACTTATTATACCATTTATGTCTACACGTCATTGTGGCATCAGTCTTCAGACAGCGCCGAATTCGTTCTTCAAGAGAGCATCTGTTGGAGTCCGATTTTTTCAGATAAGTGGCCTGTCCTTTTAATGCACATGTGAGCAGTTATGTGTTGGAAAATCCTTCCATCATTTTTTTTTCTAATTCCATTCATGTTCTTTTGTCTTTGCGGGAACGTTGGGAGGCGATTCAATGCTAGCGAGAACATGTCATCGAAAGATGACCGCACATTGAATTTTCTATAGGGCTATTCTTGTAAATTTCATTCAGTAGTATTTTCGGTTCGAGCAACCTCACCGATGTACTGACTACTGTTTGTATTTTATGATAATTCATGCTAGTTGTGAAGTTTCGTCTATTCGTTTGAAAATGCATTGTTGGTCTGTTGCTATTTCCTTATTTGGTGACTGTTTTGTTTGTGCTGTTTTCCTCATCTACCTATCACTTGGTTTATACAAGTTATCTGTTTATACCTTGTCTGGGTCCTGTGTTGTCTATTCTTAGCAGTGAGATTGTTCCATTTGCTGTTTTCCCTTTTGTTTCTCATTAGAATTTTTTTCCTTACTGCTAGTGTTTCACTGTTTGTCCATATTCTTTTCTTATGCTGTTGCTTTATATATAATTTTTTTTTTCTTGCACCATTATTTTTTTTTCTTTTTCACTTCATTGATATTACATATTTGCATTGCTGTTATTGCTATAAACTATTGCCACATGCTTTGCTTGCATCAAACTGTAAAGCAACAAGCCATTGTATTATATTTCGACTAAGTAAGTCACATAATTAGTTAGCATAGCTACCTTGGATTACTTTGTCGAGCAGGGCAAAGCATTTGGTTATAAAGGTGAAGTTTTGAGGGACTTTGCCATGTCTGAGTTGGCTAAGGCAACACAAGAATTAGAGGAACAGAAGGATGAGAAGAAACGTCTTGATGAATTAGAGGAGAAGAAGGCTGAAAAAAGGCGTTTTGAAGATTTGGAGGAAAAGAAGAGAATGATTGAATTGGAGGAGAAGAGACTTATTGCAGAAGAGAGAAAAATGCACCATGATAGAGAAATAGAAGAGATAAAAATGCAACATTACAGAGAAATGGAAGAGAGAAAAACCTTGACATTAGTACATAAAAAGGAAATGATGCTTCTTCATTTACAAGAATTAAAAATAAGGGATCCAAATAGTCATAATGGTAATTTAAATGTTCCTAGTTCCTCGGGTAAAAATAATGGATCTGCTGAATTTCGCTTACCCATATTTGACCCAGGTTTTGATGACATTTCGTGCTTCTTAAGCCGCTATGAAAGTGTCTGTGAAGCACATAAATTAGACAAATCTCAATGTTGTGCTAAACGTTTGGAGTTCTTGAATGGAGAACCATTAACCGCTTTATGTACCATGGATGAGTCTATCAGAAATAATTATGAAGCTGCAAGGGCTCTTTTATTAAAACGTTACCAACTTGATGCAGAGGGATATCGTATGCGTTTTAAAACAATGACTCCTGAAACTGGGAAAGACTTCTCGGAGTTCATCTCTGCTATACGATTCCTACCAGCAAAACTCAAATTGGAGAAGGCAGGACAATTGTTATCCTAATAATAGGAATTGGAATAAAAATGGTTCCAACAGTCTAAATTTCCCACTAAGAAATAATTCACAAAACTACAGAAATCAAGGTAATTCTTTTGATCGCCAGGGACAACGATCACGTTCTCGTGCTCCAATACGTCCAGATCATAATGCTAGTTCAGCGCTTACTGGGGATGCACCCATCACTAATCGGGACAAGGGTGTTATGAATCAATCAGCTGCATGTTGTGCTTTTGATTTTGAGGTTGCCTCACATTGCCAAGATTGTCTCACTCTTTTTCAGGCAGATAGTACTTCGATATTGAAGTATGGAAACTCATTGCCAGCTGTGACAGGTTTGTCAGCTCACGATGGTACAGGCACTCTACTATTTCACAGGGGGTTGTTGAATAATACCCAAGTGTCTGTGCTCCGTGACCTGGGCTCTACTACTGTTGGGATCAGACAGTCTCTTGTACATCCTTCGTGTGCTACGGGTGGTTTTGTAAAATGTATTACATTCAGTGGTACTTTTGAATTTTATCCCACAGCCATTGTTGATATCCATACACCAGCTTTTTCAGGGAAGGTGAAAGTATATCTTTTGAAAAACCCTATTGCTAATTTAACGATTGGTCGTATCCACGGGAGCAAAGATTGCTCACCAGAAGAAATCGAACTGTGGGAACGCCGACACAAGTTCACTGCAAACACAGGCATTTCTAATACTCATATACCTGCCAGCAATTACCATACTTGTGGCACTGTTTATTCCAGTTTTGGTCTCTGTACCAATTTGGAAAATGTTGAGGTTACTCCTCATGATGATGATCACAGTGAAATCATATCAGATTTTCCAGTCAGTGAGGACCTTAACTCCGAGTTTCCAGGAGGTGTCACACAGTTTGACAATGATGTACATATACACAAGTACACATCTGTCACAAACCTAACTTTACCTCCCATCTTTTTCTTATCCTTATGGCCTATGATCACTGGGATGCTACTCTCAGCTCTCAAGACGTGCAACCATGTAATTAGGCAATTATTTTCTACTACTTACCCACATTTTCTTCACAGAATATTGTTGTTTATTTTGTTCATTTTTGCTTTTAGTACCTTGGTTTTTGCTAATGACGGTGGTCATTCAGCATTGATGTATCATTCCACCAATGACATTCCTATGCATTTCATTTCACAACCTGTGATGACTCAGCATGTTCAGTCATCATTTGATGTCATACCACGTCATATGGTCATACATGACATTTCTCTTTTCAACTTATCTTGGAAAGAACACTTCTATCATTTACCCTTAGGCTTGATATCTTTATTTCCTATAGTTCTTATATTTTACCCTTGCATGGCAATATTTGCGTTGCTAGGTATCATCATACTCTGCCAGTACAGCATGATGTACCTTTTCTATCAGTTGCTACGTGCTCACGTAACTGTAATCATCATGGTCTCTTTTTCACTACGATATCGTTTTCACCCAGCACACTGGTTCGTGCTGATGACGTGAGTCGTGGGTTCGACCCCACTTGTGTTGATATTTATACTCGATCACGCACCATATTTGTGCACAATCTACCACATAGTGTCTCTCAGATTTTTGTCTTATCCACGCCCCCTACGTATACACAAGTTCGTAATCTCATAGGTCTGTTTCATTTTTCCAGTGGATTTGTTGCCAATCTCTCTACTGTCACTGCGAACCTATCCTCTATGTTAAAGAAGGGTTTGCCAAATCACATACATTGGTCACAAGAATGTCAGGTCACATTACATCTGTTTATACCACATTTTGCTAATCATCCAATATTGAGGTTACTAAATATGAACCTTTTTTAAAAAATTGTATTGGCACAGATGCGGGTTCATATGACTGTTCTGCATTGATGCTGCATTTCGATGGTTTACTTCGCCATACAGAAACTGGACATATACCTTCTCGGTGCACCGTTTATTATACAGACTGACCAGAAGTCTGTGGCTGCTCTGAAGCGTGCTAATGACAAGCACGCCAAACCTGCCCGCTTCGCAATTTTATTGCAACCATTTCAGTTTGAGATTCAAGCTATCCCGGGATCATCTAACGTGGTGGCTGACATTTTATCCCGCTGTGCTTAATCAGAACTTGATACGATGAACTGACCCAGCTCTCAGACTTATTTACGGCACACTAGTTACGGGTTCTTGAAGCTGGTCCACAGACAAACGGATTGTATTGCATGGCTTTTATTCATCTCAGATGTGGATATGCAACATATCCCAGTCCCTGATGCATCCGATGAGATAACGGATATTTTTTCTGTGACAAGTGTTTCGACATTTCTAATGCGATCTAGCAGCATTTCCTGCTCTTACTTTGGTTTAACTATCATGATTCAGTGTGATCCTGATACATTCTACCTGCACCACTGTTCGCGCATCTTGGAAATGAATCTCTAGGAACTGTGTCTTACGTTATGCATGAACGTTGCATGAACAATAGTGTTCCGGTGGCTTTGATAATGTTCACAATGACTTATATTTTCCTGTGGACTAATTTCACAGTGGTATTTATGAACACTAGCTGTTTAAGAAACATTTTTCGCGCTAGTGATCTTTATTCTCTTGACATTATTGTTATATTCGCTATAACTTGCATATGATTGTAATTTGATGTGGGACCACTTTCTTTAACACTTAACATTTCTACATAGTTTAATTTGTTTCTGGATTTTCATATGTGCCTTGCTTTAGGCTGGTTTTTTTGTTCTTTTCAATCCATCAATTGTTTTTTATTATTGCCGTCTTCATTAAGGGGAGATAACAAATAATAATTTTTTTGCACCATGCTGTTATCAGTTACGTCTCTTTTCTCCTGATTTCTTTGTCTCATTACACACTCATACACACTTTTGTTAATTATCATTTGTCTTCTTTATTGTTGAATGATTGATATGATCTACTTCTATTTTCTTTTCTCGACTGATGACGGACGTCTTTCTGTTTTGTATCATTACTTCCATTAGTACATATGCATACAGATTTTGACTCACACTGTTTACACTGTTTGACGATGACAATATTATTGACACTGTTATGTGATCAATTCTGGCCGTATTTCCGTTAAGTATTTTGACTTAATTGATATCGTATATCTCATATATTACGGAAAAAAATCAAATTCTTTGATTTTTTTAACCCGACCGACGGCAGTATTGTTAAAGAAAGTTTATTAATGTATTTTGTATCATGACCACACATAGGCTATTACCAGTTATTTTGCGGTAATATGTCTCTCTGTGATAAATCAGGTTTTTGCACGGGTTTTAACTTATATTGAACGCTGCATATTTAATGCATCACCAGTTGTTTATGACGTAACACGTTCTGCACTAATTTATGCTAACGGCAAATATTCTTCGCCTTTCGCTATCTGTGGTCTTCATGGTATGACGTATTTTATTCAAGCTCCTAGTATTGCGGAGGAAGAGCTCTAAGTGTCATATATTATATTCTTTGAAAGCCGCCACTATATTATCTAACATGATTTAGAACTTAGCGAGAAGTTCGTGATTATACTGAAGAAGTATTCCAGTATAATTTTACATCCACGTTGTCTGGCTCACATTACTTGGGTGAATTTCACCTCTAGTGCAGCGGCAAGAAATGAATGGTTGAGACGAGACTTTTGAAGGGGGAGGATCCCGTTACACGCCCACTGAGGCATGTTGGGAATATGGTGTTAGGCCCATATTTTCTTGACCATCGGAACACTAGGGGTGACTGGTCAACATCACGCCGGCCGCCTTAACGTTCCCAGAGTTGCTCTGGTACCCAGTTCGGGCTGGGTCGACCCAGGAGCCGTTTGCGGCCTAAAAAAATCCCACCTCATCTGGGGATCAAACCATAGACCACTGAGCTAGGAAGCCAGTGCACTAACCACTATGCTACCGCGGTTCCCAGACGTTTGAAGGATTCGACGATAATGTATGTACAATATGCCATGCCATATCTATGAAGTTGTTATCTCTGATGTGAATTAAACGTAAGGATATTTTTGGACCCTCCACCTGACGACTTGAGTTCTTCAATCATTGATGTTCTGTATAATCATACAGACTTGAAACTCGATATACTGGGAGTTGCAGAGGCAAGACTTTTGGATACAGGCTACATAAAAAGAGACCAGTACACGCTTATACACTCAGGAGGAGAAAAACATGAAAGAGGGGTAGGAATGTTGATAAAGAAGGAGTTAGAAAAATATGTATGTGGATACTGGACACACAATGACAGAATGATGTTACTAAAGATGAGAGCAAAGCCATTCGACATATCAATCTTACAAACTTATGTACCAACTAAAGATCATAGCGAGGAAGAAATAGAAGAATACTATGAAGAGCTACAAAACACACTTAAACCAGTCAAATCTACAGATGTGTTGATAGTAATGGGTGATATGAATGCAAAAGTAGGAAAAGGAAAATACAAGAAAATAGTAGGACAGTATGGATTAGGGACAAGAAATGATAGAGGAGACAGACTTATCCAGTTCTGTGAAGAAAACCAGCTGGTCATATGTAACACCTTTTTTGAACACCACCCAAGGAAATTATACACATGGAAAAGCCCAGGAGATGTAACACGAAATCAAATCGACTATATCATGATAAAACATAGATTTAAGAACAGTGTCACAAGTGCAAAGACACATCCTGGCGCCGACATAAATTCAGATCACAATCCAGTCGTCATCAAAGTAAATATAAAGCTGAAAAGAGCAGGAAACAGAAGACAGGCGGAACCCCAGATAGAAATATCAGCGCTGAAACAACCAGATATAAAACAGAAGTATTTAATCGACGTCAAAAATAAATAGAAGAGAAAACCCAGAAGAAAAAGCAACCGCAAAATGGTAATGCTTAAAAACAAGCATACAATCAGCAAATGCAAATTTACCTAAAAAGGAGTCTAAGAAAAATCAAATTTGGATGACAGATGACATCTTGAATAAAATGGCAGAAAGAAAGAAAGCAAAAAACACTCCAGAATATAAAACAATAGACAATGACATACGTACTATGTGTAGAGAAGCAAAAGAACGGTGGATAGAAACAAAATGCAAGGAAATAGAAGACTTGGAAGCAAAGCACATGACAAGAGATATGCATGAAGAAATAAAGAAATTATCAAATCGGTCGCGGTTTGCACAAGGAGGAAGCTGTATCAAGAACAAAAATGGTGTAATATTACTTGATGAGAAAGACATATCAAACAGATGGGCAGAATACGTAAAAGAACTATTCGAGGACAACAGAGGTAAAAAACCATCACCAGATTCTAATGAAGGCCCAAACATTCTCAGATCAGAAGTAGAGAATGCCATTCATATGATACAAAAAGGAAAATCAGCAGGCATGGATAACATAAAAATTGAAATGATAGAAGCTCTGGAGAGCTTTGGTATAGATACAATCACAGAAATATGCAACGATATATACAATACAGGATATATGCCACACGACATGAAGACATCAGTTTTTATAACATTGCCCAAAAAAAACCAATGCAACAGAATGTTCAGACTTCAGAACAATCAGCCTGATGAGTCATGCAATTAAGATACTGCTCAAAATCATACAGGAAAGAATAAAAAGTAAAGTAGACAGCGAAATCCAAGAAGAACAGTTTGGTTTTAGACGGAACAGTGGAACAAGAGAGGCAATATTTTGCCTTAGAATATTAGCAGAAAAATATACAGAGGTCCAAAAAAGTATGTATATGTGCTTCATTGACTATAAGAAGGCTTTTGACAGAGTCCATCATGAGAAAATAATTAAATGCCTCAAAGACATAGGTATTGATGGAAAAGATATAAGAATACTCAGTAACCTTTATTGGGAGCAAACTGCCACAGTAAGATCTGGAAGGAATTATTCACCATACATAGACATAAAAAGAGGTGTCAGACAAGGTTGTGTGCTGTCCCCTTGCCTATTTAATTTATACACCGAAAAAATTTTCAAACAGATACAGGAAATACCAGGACTGAACATCAGTGGAAGGTCAATAAACAACCTTAGATATGCAGATGATACCGTGTTGTTAGCTGAAAGCGAACAGGAGTTACAAGAACTAGTGAAGCAAGTGAACAGCATAAGTCATGAATATGGACTCGACATTAATATTGAGAAAACAAAAACTATGATAATTAGCAAAACAAACGATAAACCCACATTAAAGATAAGCGTAAATGGGAAAATCCTGGAACAAGTCAAGAGCTACGTATATCTTGGTCATATAATAACAGAAGATGGCAGATGTGAAACAGAAATCAAGAAGAGAATAGGAATGGCCAAAGCTACATTCAACAACATGAAACATATACCGACATCCAAACAGTTATATCACAAATTAAAACTGAGAATCATAAAGTGTTATATATATTCTGCATTTCTGTATGGTGCAGAAACATGGACGATGAATAAGCATTTGGAAGAAAGAATTGAGGCTCTTGAAATGTGGATATATAGAAGAATGGGGCGTATCTCATGGAAAGAGATGAAAACAAATAAGGAGGTCCTAGAAAATCTAGGTATGAAAAGAGAACTAATGAGGGAGGTCAAAGTTCGGCAGTTAAAATACTTTGGCCACATAAAAAGGCATAACACCTTGCAGAAGACCATAACAGAAGGGAGAGTTGAAGGCAAACGTGCAAGGGGAAGACAACGCTATAAGTGGGAAGATAACATCAAGAGATGGACAGGAAAGAGTCTATCAGAGTGCACCACCAAGACAAGAGACAGAAGACGCTGGAGATCCGTTACAGCCAACCTTCGTTGTGGAGATGGCAACTGATGATGATGATGATAATCATACCCGTCTACATTCGTGTTATTAGTACGATGCATGTACTTTTTATGATCTTAATTATATGTTCAACGAATCACTGCAAGAAGATAACCTCAGCTGTAACAAACCCCATATGTCCTGCACACTGTGATTCGTGGGCATGTCGTAGGATATGAACTCTGAGGTCTTTAGGTACCAAGACCTGTGAACGTACGGATGCGGTAGAATCACGAAACATCCGTACAAGTACCCCATTCTTAAGTAAAAACCAGTGTCGACAAGCTGTATCATTCTGTCTAACTAACAGACAAATTTTTTGCAAAGAAGAGTCATTTAGTTGCAGCTTAATAAAAGACTCTCCAGACATTACATGTGTAAAATCAACATTGCTTTTCTCTTGGCGTGTGTCACTATTCAATATATGTAACTGTTCTTGAGCTTGTGCTCTAGTCGTAACTGCGTTCGCAGATTGAATGTACTGCTGTTCCCAGTCAGCAATCTGTTCTGGTGAACATTCTTTTACTCCGCGTATTCGCTCGATAATCAAATCGGCGACATGATTGGAGAGCATACCAACTTTTATACATCCCGTAAAGAATGGAGTGGCGATGTGTACGATGGCAGTTGGGAAAGTTTCCACTGTGCCACCGAACGTTACACATTTTATAGAAGCACCTGTAGCACACGACGGGAGTATCAGTGACTACCTGACTCCGACGGTCGTTCAGCCTTTTAATACATTCACTGGAATGTCATTTACCAAACCCTTGTGTCGAATAAGTGACCCGGTACCATCATGGGCTGTCAATGCTGGAAGAGTCGGGAGAGGATGGCCGCATCTCAAAGTAGAAACTGTGCCGTGCTGAAATAATGTGGTGCACTCTGGGCACTGTGCTGCAAGATTAAAGTCAAAAGAGCAAGAAGCAGCGACATTATTAGCATCATTGTTACCCTGATTTAAATCAACGTTGGGCTCAAGTTGAGCTGAGTTTGCTTGTCTATGAGATCTACCATTACTAGGAGATCTACCTCTTTATTGAAACCTTTATTTTGGTTATATCTCCAGTTTTGATAGTTACATGACCTGTTTTCATTTTGACCCTGATGTCTATTACCTGAATTTTGCATGCCATTGTAAGTATTACTGTAATGTCGCCAATTATTTTCAGAGTTATCATGTCTTCCATTTCCTGAGTTATTTTCACGAAAATGTTGAGATCCATGGAAGTGTTTCCACTCTCTTTGCGCAGGAGAATTGCTACGTAATTGGCCCCCTTTATGTGAACCGTAATTATGGTTATATCCCCTACCAAAGTTACGATCAACACTCTGTGATCTAGGACGCATGGTTTTATTATAGTAAGACAAAGCTAATGCTACCGGTAACGCATCTCTTATGTTAGAATTACTAACGACTATGTTGGGATGGGCAGTTAGAAACTGACGACCAATTTGTTCAGTCGCATCCAAGTTAGCTGGCTTGCGTTCAGGCAAGAACGAGAGAAATAAAGGGTTAACTGAGGACAACACCTTGTCGCTGAGTATCAAGTCCATAAGGACATCAAATGTATGATCAATCCATTCTTTAACCCTTTGATTGCTGTGATTATTTCTTCTTTTCGTGGAATGTCGTTATTAACATCTAGATCATTTTCAGCCTCAGGAACATTCAATCGTGCCTTTGGTGGTTCCTTGTTCTGAGTTTCTCTGAAATGCTCTGCCAATCTTGTTTCCTGTCCCTCTGCTGTCGTGATGATATTTCCTTGCTCATCTCTTAATAATGTAATATTGTTTGCACCTCGTTTTCCGCTGATGATTTGAGTTATTTTGTATACTGTGCTTTGTTCATTTCTCAGTGCTGCCTCTTCTGCCTGTCTTGCAAGATCGTCTAGAAAATTCCTTTTGTTGGCTCGGGTTTGGCGTTTAACTTCATTGTCCAGCTGACTGTACTGTTTGCTATATAGTTGCTTTAACCTGGGGGACTTCGCTTCTGTTTTCTTTCTTTTCATTTCCTTTCTCATCGTTATGGTTTTTAATGTTTCTGGTATTATCCAGTCTTGCTTCTTCCTTTCCTGGAACCCCAAGAATGATTTGCTGCTTTCCTTATATATTGTTGAAATGGCTTTGAATTTCTGGTCTATATCATCAGTCAATGTCTTTTCCTGACTTTTGGCAAATTGATATCGCTTCTTTTTATCAGCCGCAAAAGCTTTTCTGGTAAGGGGGTCCTTCAATTTGCTGATGTCAAACCTTTTCTGTGTAGTTACAGTTGGTCCAGCCGTTCTGAGTTTCACTTTCAGTTTTGCTACTACTAAATGGTGATCACTTCCCACATCCGCACATTTTCTTATCATCACATATAGTAATGCATGTCTCTATCTACCGTTAATCATTGTTACGATAGAATTTATGATATTAGCCACTATTGTAGTGAGCTCGGGTAAAGTTACACATTTTGAGTTTTTAAATATAATTTATGTATAATATGTGTCCGCGATTCACACTGTTGAAAGCGAAGAGCATAAGTTGCTTAGTTTTAGGATGACGTGTCGCGTTGATAAGCTAACACGTGTCATCATTGTAATTGTACCCTTATTCTATTAACCTTTGTCCCAGACGGACGCAAGTTTGAAGTCTCCCGTGATAATGATATTTATGTAAAGGATTTATTTATGAGAAGGCACGAGGGTCTGCCTATTTTGATGTGGATACGATTGTACGTCTCATTGAGAAAATGGAGTACGTTTAGGAATTGGATATAATGGACAGGGAGCAATATTTATGAATAAGTATCCAAAGTCACATTAATCGCATCAGTCAAGTTATTCGTTACCGGATTACCTATCCACGGAATCACGTGTAAATAACCTGACGGTATGACGACTGAAGGAGGTAAACTAAAGTGACGATTTATAATGTTTTTGCATTGTGATGATGAACTGTATTTTAATGGATTGTTTTGCCGTAATTAAAATGTGTTTGTTGGACTCTGAATACCACGGACTTATCCAGTTGATTGATGTTGAAGGTTATACAAATTTGCCCCATCATTCGCGTTTACCAACAAGGCACAATACGCTCTAGATCTAGACAGTTGATTATAATCAAAGAGCACAAATCTAATATGGATAAAAATAATGAACTTTGATGTGGAAGCTAACAGAAACGCCACTTAATATATAATAACACTGAAATCAACTGGCACTAAAATATGGTGGCAACAACAGAGAAGTTTATACCGGCAACGAAGAGAACCAAATATATCAATCACCGGCAACCAAGTCGGTAACCACAAGAGGGACCCAAACCGAAACAAACCCCAAACAAAACAGAACTAACAACAAGAGACCGGTAACAACGTGGTTGTCGGTAACAACGTGGCGGCCAGCAGCTGGGGACGAAACAACGTGACGGCCAGAAAGAAACAACAAATTGACGAAAAAAAGTTTTTTCTAAGTCCTACAATAACGAGAGCAAGTCTTATTCAAAATGACAATGTACCAGTCGATTTACCAAGAATGTGTTTACGATCGTGAATTCCTCACGTGACTTGCACTTTGTGACGCGATACGCATAACAACGCAAGAGCAGCAACGTCATCATTCTATGTGCAAGAGGAACGTCAGATATCCAAGACCGTTGCAGACAATGTCGAAAGTCATTTCAAGATCAACAATGGATCAAGAACAGTACCAATACTTGCTACCATCCAACTAGCTTCAAAGATCAATCTTAACCGTCGATGCATGCTAGCACTGTTTAGGGGGGGAGAACAGTCGAATTCCAAAAAGCTAAGTAACCGTTGTGTTTTGGTAAAGCAGATTGTGGTCCATTTACATTTCGTAGGCATATCTTATTCATGCATGTTACATGTACTTATATAATATTCGTATGTTTATATATGTTTATGCGGGTTTGGATGGCGGGAATCAAAACTGATGTTACGTCGCTTCGGCTGACCACAACAGTTTTGATCGTATCTTAGGGTTATTGAATATTTGCAATGTTGGATACAAGAGATCCCCTAATAGATTACATGGGAACCATCTGCTTGTAATTGCAAAAATTCAATATTATGTATTAGTTGTATAGTGATGTGATATTTGGTGTAGTCTTCTGTATTAAGTTTCATTTTTATTCATTTACATCGTTGGTTTGTAAACTATCACGTACATTCTTCATCTCACTTTCGTTTATTTTATAATTGTAATATATTTGTCAGTTATAGAGTCCTGTGACGTCACCATTTTCAGTGTATGTAGTCTAACCTAGATTTATTTTAACCTTGACCCTACTTCCGATTTTCTGCTCGTTTTCATATAATCATTTTTATGTTTGCATTTGTCAATTGTGATGTGCTACTGTCTTGTAAAAACTTTATTTTTTTATTTGTCTTGTATTTATTAATTTATAAATTTATAAATTTATAATAATAGTATAACTTGGTTAGGTATTAATATGATTAAAAAAAGGATTTTGATTAATTTTGATTGAATTTAAAAAAACAGAGGGATTGATAGAATGATTGCAACAATTTGCACTAGTAGTTCAGTTCACTATTAGTTGTTCATAATGACTAGGGCATGATGTTATAATGTATGGATAAATACTTATAAATTTATAGTTTGCCTTGAGTATATTAGGCATATTAGGGATTGATTAGTACACTAGTCGAGACATTGTACTACATTGTCCACTGAATATATATGAATAATTAAATACTTGATATTGGTGAATAATAAATATTATTGATTAAATAGATAGATTATTAACTTCAGGATGGCTACATTAGAAACTTTCGTTAAAATTGGAAAAGATTTTGGCTACAAAGGACCAGAACTTAATTATTTTGCAGAGAAACAGCTAGCTATTGCTAAGCAAGAGGAAGCGGCTAGAAAAAGAGAAAAAGAAATTGCTAAACGAGAAGAAGAAGAACGTATGGCCAAATTAGAGAAACAAAAAGCTGAAGAGGAAGCATATCGAATAAGAGAAAAAGAAATTGCTAAACGAGAAGAAGAAGAACGTGAGGCAAAATTAGAAAAGCAAAAAGAAATTGCTAAACGAGAAGAAGAAGAACTTATGGCAAAATTAGAGAAACAAAAAGCTGAAGAGGAAGCAGATAGAAAAAGAGAAAAAGAAATTGCAAAACAAGAAGAAGATAGAAAAGTGGCAAGAGATGAAATATTACAAATTGAGGAAGAAAATAAAAGGAAACAAGATGAAATTATAAGGCAACAAGAAAAAGAATTGGCACTTATTCAGTTTGAAACAGCCAAATTGAAAGCACAATGCGCTACTACTGGCCATGGTGTTAATTCCAATGATATGTCTTCATCTACCCAACAAAACAGTTATTATAACTTTAAACTACTACATTTCAAACTTAACTCTGATGATTTAGCATCATATCTGGCACGTTTTGAACAGGTATGTAAGACAAAAATCTTGGAAAAATCTGCATGGGCACTTAAACTTCGAGAATCTTTAGATGGGGAGCCCTTAAACGCAACCGAGAATGTTGATCCTACTATGGCTTGCGATTATGATGCCATAAAGGCTTTGTTATTACGTCATTTTCATTTGGATGAGGAAGGATGCAGATTAAAAATTAAAAATCTTCAACCAGATTCCAATAAAGATTTCATAGTCTTCATTTCGAATATACGCAACACCTTTAATAGATGGGTGGAACTTGCTGGGGTGAATAAATCTTATGATAAATTGGTGGATTAGCTACTTAGGGATAAATTCTTATCTTCGGTTAGTTCTCCATTTTTTTCCTTCTTACAGGAACGGAAACCACCTACCATTGCTGCTTTAAAAGAGATAGCAATAAATTATTGCACCGCAAATCCGAATGTCAGCATAGCTAATTCATATCTAAGAGAACCATTACCTGTAGCATCTAACTTGTCATATCATGGTTATGACAAATCAAGAACACACAGCCTAAATAGAAATCATTTTAACAGCAGATATAATGATCATTACAATCAGGGACAAAATCATTATAATAACTATAATAACTTTAACAGAGGTAGACAACAGTTCAGAAATCAGGTACCTCAGTTTAAACATAAAGATAATTTTCAACAAAAACCAAGTTGGAATAAAACTTTTACTGATAAGGTAAATAATAATGGAAAATCTTGGCGTAATAGTAATGACAATTTTAGACCAAGACACAAAAGCTATAACAGTAGGAGCAGTAACAATAATTATTCAGGTTTTCATGACAGACAACGCTCCACCTCCAGACATCAACAACGATTTACTCATAATACAGGGGCAGCGTTAACTACCAATGCACCTCCATGTAATAATAATGTTGATACTGCAACACATTCGTCATCTGCTTGTCATATTGTTGATAATAACGTGGCAAATATTTGTCCACAATGCCGTACTATTTTTCAGAAATCCAGCCAGCCGACAATACAAGTTGCACAACCTACTCCTGCTATTTGTCTCACGGCCAACGATGGAACAAGGACATTGATTTTTAACAAAGGAATTTTAGAGAGAAACATTATTTCAGTTTTCAGGGATTCTGGATCCACCACCATTGGCATCCGTCAATCCTTAGTACATCCTCGTTATGTTACTAAAGACTGTGTAGGCTGCATTACTTTTGGAGGGACTGTTGAATATTATCCCACTGCAATTATAGATGTTCATAGGGAAAGTTAAAGTGTGTCTGCTTCAGAATCCCGTTGCTGATTTGACAGTCGGACGTATCCATGGCAGCAAAGACTGTACACCTGAGGAGATATTGGAATGGGAAAGATTGAACTTGCGTGCAGCCAGTACAGTGACAACACGAGCTCAAGATCATGAGTTAGAGAAGAAAGATACTACAGTTACTAATGTAATGAATAACACTGACAATGAACCTAAATCGATGATTGATAGAGTCTTTTGCACTCAAACAAAGAGAAGATAACTCTTTGAAGAAATTTTTTGCATTAGTGAACAAATATGATGATTTTACTGTTAAAAATAAAGTTAAACATTGGTTCACTATCAGAAATGATATTTTACTTAGGAATAGTCTAGAAAGGGATAAGGTAAAACAACAGGTAATGGTACCATCGTCGTTAAGGACATACATACTTCGACATTCACATGACTCCCAATGCGCGGGTCACATGGGCTACACTCGCACACGTTCACGAGTGTTGTCGTCAAGTTTTTTGGCCATGAATTTGACGAGACGTATCTTTGTACGTACGTTCCTGTGTGATTTTCCAGGAAGTTAAGTCTCGTGGAGCATTCCATAATGCTCCAATTCAGGCTTGTGTGATATCAGTTCGTCCATTCGATAAGATGGCAATTAGCGGTGTTATGGCTTGTTGTACTCAGGTGATGGTTAATGCGTTTGAAGAAATGTCATTTGACTCAATACCTGAACGGGTGATAAACCTCTGTGGATGAAGCTCCTGATGGAAGGAAAGTCCTCAGGTTCCCCAGCCTCGCAATGACATGTCATTGGGCCGAAGGGCTGAAAGCCCAAGTGCTGCTGGTTAAAAAAAAAATAAGATGGCAATAGACATTATTGGTCCTATGTTACCTACTGCTCGAGGTCATAGGTACATATTGACATGTATTGACCTATGCACTCGATGGCCAGAGGCTATACCTCTTAAAATATTACAACTTCTGATATAGCTGATGCTTTGATATTGATATTTTCTAGGCTCGGTTTTCCAAAAAAATTACTTTCGGACCATGGATCTCAGTTTGTGTCTGAGACAATGAAGGAAGTAATGAAGACACTTAATATAGGAAAGAGTCTCAGTAGTGTTTATCTTCCTATGAGCAATGGTTCTGTTGAGAGGCTCAACAGTACCATTAAACAACTGTTACATAAAGTTACAGTAAACAATCCTCAAGATTGGGACAGAGCTATTCCAGCTGTATTGTTCGCGTACCGAGAGATTCCGCATGAACTAACGGGTTTCTCCCTTTTCGAGTTAGTGTTTGGTGCTCCACCAAGAGATCCAATGGGACTTATTAAAGACTTACTACTCGTCTCTGAGATGACTCAGGACACACAGTCATCTTATGAATACGTTATTAACTTACGTAAACAAATCATAGAGGCTTGCCAAATGGCAACAGCTTCATCAGAGGCTGCGAAGGATAAAGCCAGACTATTCCAAAATAAAAATAGACGACTACGTCAATTTTTTCCTGGTGACGAAGCTTTCGTGCTACTTCCACGAAAGGATAATAAATTACTGATCGCTTGGAATGGTCCTTATAAGGTAGTAGATAGAATTTCTGACGTCGACTACATACTAGACATAAAAGGTCAGAAAAAAATCTACCATATAAACATGTTGAAAGAGGTTTTTACTCGTCCACTACATCTAGAATCTATTTTTCAAGACTTAGACGACAAATCTGTTCAGTCTTGCCAATATTCAAGTCTTTCTGTTATTCAGGAAGAAGAATCATCATTTCCTGAGGTAAAAATGTCTTTTCCTATACCGGAATTACAATCTTCCGAATCTTGGAAAGATGTTGCTATTTCATCTTCACTTACCTCACAGGAAAACAGTTCAATTAATAAACTGTTAGAGACTTACTCTGATGTGTTGACCGATATACCAGGTCGAACTTCTATAATTTCTCAGGATATTATTCTTAAAGACTGTACACCTATAAAACTTCGTCCATACTCCGTCCCGATTCATTTTCAAGATAAAACATCTCAAGAACTTAAACAGATGTTAGCATTAGGGATTATCGAACATAGTAACTCCCCATTCGCTTCACCACTAGTTATTGTTAGAAAAAAGGACAATGATATACGACTATGTGTAGATTACAGGAAACTTAACGCTCAAACTGTACCAGACAGTGAACCTCACCCTTTGATTGACGATCTACTTACTCGTCTTTCGTCAGCTAAATATTTCACGAAAATTGACTTAACGAAGGGATATTGGCAGATTCCCTTAACTGAACAAGCAAAATATTACACTGCATTTTCGACTCCACAAGGTCTTTACCAGTGGAATGTCATGCCTTTTGGGCTGATGAACGCTCCTGCAACGTTCATTCGCATGATGCGAAAAATTTTATCTTCCAGATCAGACATCATCACATATATTGATGACATTTGTCTGTTCAGTTCTTCTTTTGATGAACATTTTACAGGTTTAAGTTTAGTATTAGATATTTTAAGAACTAATAACTTAACTGCCAGACCTAGCAAAATGCAAATAGGCTTCAATGAAATAACATTCCTTGGACATATCATAGGGGCTGGACAAATACAAACTATTCCTCAAAATGTCTCAAAGATTTTAAAACTATCAGTTCCTCAAACAAAGAAACAAGTTAGGAGCTTACTGGGTCTTGTCCAGTATTATAGTAGATTTATTCCCAACTTGTCGTCCATTACGGTTGTTTTGTCTTCGTTATTGAAGAAAGATATGCCTACAAAAATTACGTGGACAACTGACTGCGAGACAACATTTAATAAAATAATATCTTTTTTCCTCCAGGCCAGCTATTCTAAGATTGCCAGATACTAAAAAAATGTTTATACTCCGTACAGATGCGAGCAATTACGGATTAGGAGGTACCCTGTTACAAGAGCATGACGGCGTAATTCATCCAACATTATACATATCTAGAAAACTCAATGATGCCGAACGAAATTACTCGGTCGTTGACAAGGAGTTATTAGGAGTCGTCTGGGCAATTCAGAAATTGGAGAAGTTCTTGCTCGGCGCACCCTTTTTGATACAGACAGATCAGAAGGCAGTGGCTGCACTCAGAAAAGCCAACCACAAAAACGCCAAGTTAGCCCGTTTCGCTATATTGTTACAGCCGTTTAACTTTACGATCGAAGCTATTCCAGGACACGAAAATGTTGTAGCGGATACTTTATCACGCAATCTTTTGTCACAAAACGATGGACAAGAAATAACTCAATAGAATCAAACTGGTTTTTTATGCTGAAACTTACAGAGCTTTAGTCGAGAGACTACAAACCTACAGTTGATAATGAACAAACAAATCAAGTCTTTCACAAACGAAACAAGAATTTTCGGGATGAAATTTCAATTTAATAAAAACATTACAGCATCCCAGGTCAAATAAATTGACAAATAAACAGTCTTCGTACTTTCAAGATAATAACAGTTCGTTTCAAACAATCACTTGACATTATTGACCTCGTTTGAATGTTCACGGACTTTGGTTAGTGTCCTTACGTAACTCAAGCGACTTCAAATTTTATTCATTCGAAGCACAAAAGGAAAATAGGAGCAATTTGACTTACAGATGTGTTTTCATTTACTTTCGTCGTAAATAAGGATTAATCAGGACTATATGAAGTATTATGGATGTAACAATACGAAAGAAGGAAAGTGTATTCGTGGAAATTAACAGTACTTACTTCGAGGAATTATTCTGATGCAATAAAATGAACAGAAGACAGTTATTTTTATACATACAGTATCACACACTAAGATAGTAAAAAAAGGTAAAGGAACACGTTACACACCCATTGAGGCATATTGGGAATATGGTGTTAGGCCCATATTATCTTGACCGTCGGCACACTAGGGGTGATGTGGTCGGCATCACGCCGGCCGCCTTAACCTTCCCAGAGTTGCTCTGGTACCCATTTGGGGCTGGGTCGACCCAGGAGCCGTTTGAGGCCTAAAAAATTCCCGCCTCATCTGGGGATCGAACCATAAACCACTGCGCTAGGAAGCCAGTGCACTAACCACTATGCTTCCGCGGCTCCCTACTAAGATAGTATAGTTATGTAATTAATTAATTGTAGATTATTATATTCATTAATATAGTTATGAACATTTTATATTAATACGTGATTAACGGTAATTACTAGGTTAATTTAAAGATATTTACTTCGATATTTTTTCCTTACACACATCTATTCTATCCTAATCTATAATCTTATTATTACTTTCTTTTCATACATTCTTAACTTTTTCTTAACTTTTCCTTATTTTTCCTTACTTTTCTCTACCTTCCTTAACTATTAAACCTTACTTTATTTCACTTAGGTATATTTATAGTTATATAACATACTTCACATACTACATTTAGTTAATCTTATAGTTTATTGTTCTATAATATAATATTGATTATTACTTCATACTCTTCTTAATTAATATATAATTTTATTTAGAGACATAATTATTTAATTATTGGTCGACACTCTGACAGTTGACAATTCTATCTGTTAACTTGACATTTTTTTGGGTAGTTATTGACATGAACTAAAGTTGACTACAACTTTCGACGATGTGACGTGATACGTAGATCGATGATCTGTTAAATTTTTACTTTTTTCAAATAACTAGGAAAAAAAATCTATAGAATAGATTTTTTTTACCCCGTCGGACAGGGGAATGTTACGATAGGATTTATGATATTAGCCACTATTGTAGTGAGCTCGGGTAAAAGTTGCACATTTTGGGTTTTTTAATGTAATTTATGTATAATGTGTTTCCGCGATTCACGGTGTTGAAAGCGAAGAGCATAAGTTGCTTAGTTTTAGGATGACGTGTCGCGTTGATAAGCTAACACGGGACATCATTGTAATTGTACCCTTATTCTGTTAACCTTTGTCCCAGACGGACGCAAGTTTGAAGTCTCCCGTGATAATGATATTTATGTAAAGGATTTATTTATGAGAAGGCACGAGGGTCTGCCTATTTTGATGTGGATACGATTGTACGTCTCATTGAGAAAATGGAGTACGTTTAGGAATTGGATATAATGGACAGGGAGCAATATTTATGAATAAGTATCCAAAGTCACATTAATCGCATCAGTCAAGTTATTCGTTACCGGATTACCTATCCACGGAATCACGTGTAAATAACCTGACGGTATGACGACTGAAGGAGGTAAAGTAAAGTGACGATTTATAATGTTTTTGCATTGTGATGATGAACTGTATTTTAATGGATTGTTTTGCCGTAATTAAAATGTGTTCGTTGGACTCTGAATACCACGGACTTATCCAGTTGATTGATGTTGAAGGTTATACAAATTTGCCCCATCATTCGCGTTTACCAACAAGGCACAATACGCTCTAGACCTAGAAATTGATTATAAACAAAGAGCACAAATCTAATATGGATAAAAATAATGAACTGTGATGTGGAAGCTAACAGAAACCCCACTTAATATATAATAACACTGAAATCAACTGGCACTAAAATATGGTGGCAACAACAGAGAAGTTTATACCGGCAACGAAGTGAACCAAATATATAAATCACCGGCAACCAAGTCGGTAACCACAAGAGGGACCCAAACCGAAACAAACCCCAAACAAAACAGAACTAACAACAAGAGACCGGTAACAACGTGGTTGTCGGTAACAAACATAATGTGGTCTATCTGGTTTCTGTCCCGACCATTTGGTGATTCCCATGTTAACTTGTGAATTTCTTTGTGTGGGAAAAGTGTTCCTCCAATGACCAGGTTGTTAATGCTGCAGAAACGTATTAATGTATCCCCTTTTTCGTTTGCTGTTCCGCTGCCGCATTTCCCCATTACTCTTTCATTATATGCATTGTGTGCTCCAACTTTTGCATTGAGGTCTCCAATTACTACGATAAGATCATATCTAGGTGTGTCTTCCATTTCTTTCTGCAGTTGTTGATAGAATTCACCCTTGACCTTATCATCGCTGTCATTCGTTGGTGCGTAGCATTGTATTATTGTAGTGTTGGTAAAGCTCCCTCTCAATCTTATTCTTATCAGTCTGTTGTTGATGGCTTTCCATTCCAGTAATGTCCTTTCTACTCCTTTCTGTAGAATAATGGCTACACCTTCATTGTGCTGTCCATCCTGTCTTAAAGAATAAAGTATTGTTTCTCCTGTTGTTTTTGTTAACTTTTCCTGCCCCTGTCCATCTGCTCTCGCTTATCCCTAGAATGTGTAATCTATAGTTTCTCATTTCTGCTGTGACCTGTTTTAGTTTACCCGTCTCGTTCATTGTCCTGACATTCCAAAATCCTATTCTTGTTTCATGTTTTGCTGTCAGGACGTCCGTTTTCGTGTCAGTGGCTTCCTTTTGGCTTTCACCACTGAAAGTCATACGAGCCTCAGACTCCGGATGTACTTCCCGTAGCAAAGTTTGTTCATTTGTTGTCGTTTCCGTAACTTCATTTCTTTTTACATAGACAGGGGTGTCAGCCCTATGCTAAAACCCCCAACCTGGCGGACCAGGGTGTCTGCTTTAGTCTGACCCTGCCCGCGCAAACCTGTCCTGCTTGGTAGAACGTTACAGGAGTAAAACTCTAGCTGGTATAGCTCTGGGGGTAATCAGGGTACGCAGCCGCCATACCTCGACAAGAATGGAAAAGCTCCTGGCCACGATAACCTAGGATGCATAGTAACACCAGACGGCGGAGCAAGCAAAGACATCAACAACAGAATGAAAAAAGCAAGAACAGCCTTTTTTAATCTAAACAACATCTGGAAGTCTTCTCAGTACAGCACAAGCACAAATTAAGATTATATGTGAGCTGTGTGCTTTCTGTGCTTCTCTGTGGTGTGGAATGCTGGAGAGTTACAGAGAAGGAAATGTCGAAATTGTCCTTTTTCACACAACATGCCTAAGAAAATTCTCCGAATCTTTTGGCCGAATACCATCACCAAACAAGATCTGCTTACTCGGAGCACGCAAGAGGACATGCACACCGTCATAGCTGGCAGACGTTAGAGCTGGGGTGGCCTTGTCCTCAGAAGAGAACCCGGTGCCATCACAAGAACAACTATGCTTTGGACCCCTAAAGGAAAACGAAAGAGACGCCGACAAAAAACAACTTGGCGGAGGACTGTGGAGGCTGAAACGCAAAGAATGAACCAGAGTTGGGGCACTGTACGAAGGATGGCCACCGACCGAGCAAAATGGAATCAATTTGTTGTTGCCCTACAAGACGCCACCAAGCGTGATGGCCACTGACTGCTTTGACGGCTAAGGATCAAAGAAGAAGAAGAATGTATGATCTATAGCAGCAAGTTCGATCCAACGATAAAAAGTAAGCTTAATAGTGGCAATAAAGTCGGAAAGGTCCTTGCCATTCTCTGGTAGAATGTTCTTGAAGCGCAGCCTATATCCGTCTTCATCCAGTTGATATTTTCTGAGCAATATACTTCGAGCAGCAATGTAATCATTTTTGCTGGGATCTTCTAAAATACTCACAGCGGTTAATGCTTCTCTGTAAGCAATTCCATAAGCGTGCCGCATTATTCCGATTTACCTAATTTATGTGATTAGCATACTGTTTCGAATCTATTTAAAAAGAATAGTACATCATCGACGCTGGGCTCAAATGTCGATAATCTTATCTTAAAAGAACTAGAATGGCTCTTGTGTGGAGCTGTCTGAGTCTCAGAAGCAAAAGTTTACAATTGCCATTCATGAGCTTGATTTTTTCAAGTTCTAAAGTTAACATCCTTTGTTCATGTAATCGTCTCTTTTCATTTTCAGTAGCTTCTAGTTGCATTCTTTTTGTTTCAGCTTCCATTTGAATTTTCATGTCTTCTGCATGACGTTTCTGTATTTCAGATTCTATCTGAATTTTCTTTTTTCTGTTTCCAACTGACGCTTCTGTATTTCAAATTCCTGGGCTTTCGCATATTCTGTGGTCGCGAATTTCTTCAACTCATCCGAGTCCATTCCAAGGGCTTTCCCTTGATTGATAAAATAATCTAATGTAGACATTTTGTCTAGCTATTTGAGCTACTAACCTATTTAGTAAAATACGTCTATATTGTACTAAGTGTATCAACTAATTAATTTGCGACAGTTTCTTGTCCACCGAACTTATGTTTAAAATGCACTTAATTTCAGGAATGCTAATATACTACTCGTCAAAAGTCAAGGGCCACCCTATTATTTTCAATACACTTTTATATAAGCGCATAGAATGATTAAATGAAGGAGGTTTTTAGTAAATATGGGAGCAATATCTTCTTCTGACAGTCCTCTATGCACGTTAAGCATAAAAACAACTCACAGACAACCATGGTGAACACGTGCAATTTGGTTGCTGACCATAAATTCACATTTTTAATCTGTTTTTTCAAACTTCCGTAGAACCAAACAGGTGAAGTAATCGTGCTGATTGACATTCCACGTGCAATGGCGACTTTTCGTGAATAGAGTTCACTTTTAATTTGTTTTACAATCAGCAGACTTAGGGTAGTTTCATCTCTTGCAAAAACCATGCCACCGAGAAGAAGTCTTGACACCTTACAAAGAATGAGGGCTATAGCGTGGGTTGAAAGTGGTTTATCTGTCCGTGAGGTTGCTAGACGGCTTGCAGTGTCACACTCTACTATCCAAAGAATTTTGGAGAGATTTCAGGCCACAGGAAGTGTGGAGGATCGCCACCGACCAGGCCGCACTAGATGCACCAATAGACATGATGACCGGTACGTCTTGTTGTCAGCCCTGCGCCATCGAACAGTGACTTGTTCCACTCTAAGATGTCAGCTGAGACAAACTGTAAACGTTAATGTCAGTCAAAGCACCATTCGCAGACGTTTACATGAATTTGGACTGGCTGCTCGACGTCCTGCAGTCAGAATCCCTCTTACTCCTGCTCATCGCAGAGCCCGTGTTGCTTGGTGTCGCGAGCACATCCGATGGACAAGGCAACAATGGAGTCAAGTTCTCTTCACTGATGAATGTTGGTTCACTGTGTCATTCAATGATGGCAGGATTCGAGTTTGGAGACGACCAGGAGAGCGATTTACTGATGACACAATTCGAGAGGTGGATCGTTATGGTAGGGGTTCTGTCATTGTCTGGGGAGGCTTCTACACACACGGCAGGACCCCACTCTACATTATCCAAGGCAACTTGACCGGCCCAAGATACCAGAACGAAATCTTGAGACCAATTGTTCAGCCTGCTCTGAAGGCCATAGGTGGTAATACCATCCTCCAAGATGATAACGCTCGACTCCATCGAGCTCGTGTGGTGACTGAGTTTATTCAGCAACATGGGATCCTCAGGATGGCGTGGCCAGCTCATTCACCTGACCTTTCTCCGATTGAGCACCTCTGGGATGTCCTTGGTCGAAGATTGTCAACAAATCACCCCCTGCCAATGAATGTTGCACAGCTGACTGCATTTCTGCTTCAGGAATGGCAAGCTGTTCCTCGGGATATTCTTCGGGCCCTTGTGGACTCGATGCGTCTACGCTATCTTGAATGCCTTGCTGCAAACGGTGGTCATACCCGATTTTGAAATGTCTATTTGTCCAATATCTATTGTGTGACTTTTGAAAAGGTGGGGGACACACTTCACAGCTTCATTGCGTTTGAATGTGTGTTTCCATTTCTTTACGTGACATGTCAATTTGGTATTCAATAAATGCCGTTTTGACTGATACCAATTACGTTTATATCAGATTTGTTTTATGGTTTCAACCAAGGTTTTTCTAAGTGGCCCTTGATTTTTGACGAGTAGTATATTACAATATAATTAAATATCAATCAATAAATCACGCATAAGAAAAAAAATTAATAGAGCAAAAAAAAGACAGGCAATATGTGATGAAGAATACAAAGAATATTTGACAAGAAGACAAGATACCAAAGTATGAATGAAAATGTTCGCAGGATCAACTAAAGAAATATAGTATAATCAAAGTAAAAAGGTATTGCAAAAATGCAATGAGCCTGCGAAAAGAAAAAAATTAACGAGACAAGTGACTGCACCATGTATAAACACAAAATGTGTATAAAAATAAGCAATAGTAAGGTGGAGAAGGACGGTTACAAACAAAATCAATCAATAAACTAAGGTACATAAAATATTACGATAACAACAATAAAACAGTACGTTACGCCTAAACACTAAGGTGTCACAGACAACCAAGCACAGTGGACCGAAATCCTTCGGCAAATATAAGCCGGAATTTCCACTGTGGGAAATCTGCAAAAGTCCCTGAAGAACGCCTAGCGTGGGCCCTAGTGTGAAGCACCACGTAGGTCTCCGCCCAACTTTCCCGCATGGCACATAACACATAGAACATTTAGATTAAATGAGTACATAATAAAAGAAAAGCTCGACCAAAACAAGCAGCAGTGACTGTGGCGTGAGGTTTTTATTTGCTCTAGGATCAGTGTAGTACTGACAATTACAGAAATAGAATTTCTGCAGAAAAGATTGAAGTCATAGTGTCTGAGAGAACTACTGGTATCACAAATTAGTTACGGCTGTAAATGATCTGATCTCGAAAAATTAGTAGAGAGGAGACCAATATAAATTGCCACCTCCGCTGTGTAACTAACTGTGATATTAAGACAAGGAAACAGATTTTACTTAACAATGATAAAATTGACAAGTCTTCAAATACAATTTCCTTATTATTTATTTAGTATATACACTATCTACTCTTGCGCTGAAGGGTGGATGTTGAAAACAATGGAATGTAATGGATTTGTAAGTTTACAAATGATTCACATATATTTATATATTTATATTTATTACAAGTCTTCCAATAGATAGGAAACAAATTTATATCAGCTGGGCTGATAATCACTTATAGTAAATGTATCAGCTGTGCTGTTAATTAAGTATATAAAATTTATCAGCTATGCTGTTATTTTTGTCTCTTGCTATGCTAACTCGCTTTCTCGTCACTGACAGTTACTTTGCTCACAATGCTGACAGAAATGGTACTAATGTGTACTCATCTCTCAAAACGTTCTGTCCTTCTTAGTTTCTCGCACACACCACTCGTTAGCCCACCCAAGACTGAGGGGGACTAAAGAGGTTGATCCTGTGCAATCACTGTGCTCCTGCCACGTTCCAGGCAGCTGGATTGACACGACATGCGACCTCAAGTTTGGTGACACGAATAAAACCCTCTAAGATTTAAACCGGCCAGGTTTTGACTCGACTAGTGAAGCAGGCTGCTAGGTTAATGCCCTCAGGTAAGCAATAAATCAGGGTTGACAGCTTCTCTTCTTCAGCCGGTCGGTATCTGGCTTCGTGTTGGTGTTGCGTGTTTTTGCATAAAATCTCGCCCGATTATATAGGCAGGTGAACTGCTTAAGGAAAGCGTTTGGTTGGTTCCTGGCTGGGCAAGCTGATTGGTTGTCTGCAGTTTAGTCCCATGCCTCGTACAACCTAATTTTATTCTGTTTTCTTCCGCCATATTGCGTGAACAAGATGGCCGCAACCGACATCCGAAAAACAGGCTTAAGTTTTTTTCCTGGCGTAACTTCGTGTAATTTATTCCTGCTCAGCGACTGGTGAACGGTGCTCGTTGATTGGTTGGGCTATTAACAAAGAAGTGTGTTTACACTTTACGACAAAGCCCCATCCTTTCCTAGCTGTGACCTGTCATATCTGACGTGTAAACACCTGCTGTAGTTAATCATTTTGCGTCTTTCCTTCCAGAGTAAAAAATCAGCTCCTATATTGTCTCTTCCCGGAATGTAATTCACGGTAAAGGAATAAGGCGCCAGAAGCAGACTCCACCTTAACAATCTCGAATTTAACTTTTTAGATGCAGCCAAGAATGTTAAAGGCTGGTGATTGCTTTTGACAATGAAGTGTGTCCCATACAGGTACGGTGAAAATTTGTCGATGGACCAAATTAGAGCCAAACATTCTTTCTCTATGGTCGAGTAGTTCAACTCAGCTGCATTCAGCTTCCTACTGGCGTAGGCGACTGGTAAAAGTTCCTCCGGCTGGGCTTTTGATTTCTGCAAGAGAGTTGCACCAATACCTATACTGCTAGCGTCCGTCCTTAATACAAATTCCTGTGTGATATCGGGTAGCGCAAGGATTGGTTTGGTGGTGAGTTTTGCTTTTAGCTCTGTGTAAGCTTTTTCACAATAAGCATTCCATTGGATTTTGTCAGGCTGTCCTTTCTTCGTTAAGTTGGTTAATGGTGCACACAGAGAGTTAAAGTGGGGTATGTACTTCTGATAGAACCCACATAATGACACGAATGATCTCACATGTTTCTTCGTTTGAGGTCTGGGTGCCTTCTTTAACTTCTCTATATTCTTTGGGTCAGGAGACATATGACCTGTAGAAATAGTGTGACCTAGGAATTCCAACTCCATACAACCGATATAGCACTTGGTTGGACGTGCAGTCAATCCAGTTTCTCTCAGTCTGTCAAACCACATGGAGAGCGCTACTATATGCTCTTCAAATGTGTTTGTAGCAACAAGAATGTCATCCATAAAGTTAGTGATATGGGGATTTTGTAGAGGTTCCAACAATTTCCTCATCATTCTTGAAAAAGATACTTGGAGCATTTTTCAGCCCAAAGGGTAGTACATTAAACTCGTAGTGTCCGTCTGATGTACTAAATGTCAGCATTTTCCGAACTTCTGGTTTCACTGGTATTTGGTAGTATCCCTTGCTTAGATCTACCTTCGATAAATACCTAGCCTTACTCAGTGTAGATAACAGCTGGTTGGTGTCAGGTAATGGGTCCACCTGAGATTCTGTGATCGCATTAAGCTTCCGGTAGTCAATACATAACCTGTGTTCACCACTCGGTTTTCTTAATAGCACCACACTTGAGCTATAGGGAGAGTCTGACTTTGAGATAATTTTCTCCTTCAACAGATAATCAACTTCCTACCTTAGTGCTTGGGCTTTCGCATAGGGTAAAGGGTATGTTCTCATGCATACTGGTGTAGGGTCTGTAACCTTCATGTTGTACTCTAACAGATTCGTACGACCTGGCTTATCTGTGAGCATATCAGCATGGGTTTCCAACACTTTCTGAACCATCTTCTTCTGCTCTGGAGTTAAATGTTCACTAATGTTTACTTGAACATAATCCTCTGTAGTTGTGAGTGGATATTCCATAGATTGAAGTGGTTCACCGGGCATTTCTGTTTCTATGGCTAGGGTCATGATATGTGCAACTTCTGGTGATTCCTTGTCATAGTATTTTTTAAGAAGATTGACATGATATACCTTCTCCTTTCCTTTCTTGTCAATCTTATAATTGGTCCTGGAAAGTTTTTCCAGTATGACATAGGGTCCCTGCCATCCAATCTGCAATTTATTATTGCTGCTTGGCAACAATAATAACACCTTTTCACCCACCTCTAGTTCCCTATCCTTTGCTTTTTTGTTGTAGTACGCAGCATGCTTCCTTCTGGCCTGTCTTAAGTTATCATTGGCCAGTTTCCAACCTGCTTTCAATCGAGATGTCAACTCGTTGACGTACTGGTATGAGGAAGTCACTGTTTCCTCTGCTTTTTCATCAGTCCATGTCCGCAGCAATGCTTCCAGTGGACCTTTGATTGGTCTTCCAAACAACAATGTAGCTGGAGCCAATCCAGTTGAATTGTGGGGTACTTCCCTATATGCAAATAGTGCAGCGGAAAAGTATGTATCCCAAGTATCAGGTTTTTCACTCGCCAGCTTTCTAAGGATTGAAATTAGCGTACCATTGAACCACTCTACTTGACCGTTCCCTTGGGTATGGTAGGGACTACAATGATAGTGCCTGGCTTGAAATATCCTGAATACTTCTTGTGTTAGCTTTTCCTTAAACTGAGACCCATTGTCAGTCAATATCTGATGCGGGAAACTTAATCGGGTGAATACTGTCAACAGGGCCTCTGCCACGTGCTTTGAATCTATAGCTGACATGGCCACTGCTTCTCCCAACATAGAGCAAGTATCAACCAAGGTTAAGATATATGCATGTCTCTTCTTGGTCCTAGTGAGGGGTCCAACAATATCCACGGCAACACGTTCAAAAGGGGTTCCCATAATGGGCATTTCTCCCAGTGTTGCTGGTGCAGTCCTATGCTTAGGAGCTACTCTTTGGCATTCTGGACAGGATCTTACATATCTTTTTATGTCCTCTGTGATTCCTGGCCAAAAGTAGTGACAGGCTATCCTTTGTCCAGTGGCCCCTATTACAATATGTCCACTGAAGGGTATAGCATGTCCTAGCGTCATAACCTTCTCCCTGTAAGATTTTGGCACTACTAGCTGTCCATGCCCTTTAGGTCCTGTTCCAGCTTTTTTGTAGAGTAGGCCATTCTTCATATATAAGTCTCCTTTCTCTGGAGGGTTATGTGCTTTAGGCAATTTGCCAAAACAAGGCTTCAATGTGCTGTCTGCTGCTTGGGCCTTTTTCATCTCTTCTGGATGAGTATTGATAGGATTTTCCTCCATTTTCCTGGAGCTTTCCCTGGTCTGAACTGTTGCCATCACTAGAGGTTTTATAGGTTCTCCAAGGAAAACATACCTACACCCCAAAATCAAAGGGTAAATAGGGTCGTCCATCACTGCTGCTTTGATTTCTCCTTCCACATAGCAAGATCTTATGTTGATTCGGGCTATGGGTAATGTCATGGTTCTAGCTCCCTTGATCGGTCCTCTGATTTCCACTGTTTCTGTGGTTATCTGGTCAGGACTCACTAGAGAAGAGCACACAACTGAATCAAAGTCCAAGCCTGTGTCATATAAACACAGTACTTGAGTGCCATTCACGGTCACTTCCTCACAGACAGGGGGATGATGGAAGTCCTTCTGACCTACTGCCAGTTCCTTCCTTCCCGGCTCCCCTGTTGTAAGACATGCAGCATGATGAGGAGGATTCTTCCTTCTGCAGTCCGCAGTATTGTGGTTACTCATTAAACACGTTTTACACCACTTTCCTTCCTTCCGGTAAGGTGTCTTATCCGATCTTAGAGGGTTTTTGTCCTTTTGGTCAAATCTTTGTTTGTTTCTTGTGGTATGGTCCTTTTGTTCATATTTGGTATAATTTTGTGATGATTTGAAGTTTTCACCCTGCTTATTCCTATTTCCTAATAATTCTGCCTGAGCTGCTTGATATCTCTCAGCAACAGTTACAATATCTTCCAATCTCTCTGCTCCTTGTTCCATGATAAACTTCCTCATTTCTTGAGGCATGGACTCTTTCACTTGCTCCATCATTATCATTTCTTTCAGATCCTGACACTTTCCTAAACTATTCCATTTTTACAAATAAGTTTCTAATCTAGCAGAGAATTGGTGATAGTTTGCTCCAAGGAGAAGTTTAGCTGTTCGGAATTTCTTTCTATATGATTCTGAGTTCTTTTCAAATCTCACAAGCAGTGCCTGCTTCAGGACTTCATAATCTTCTTGGTCATCTCTTGACAGCTTCAAATATACATCGTAGGCCACACCTCTCAATCCCTGAGATAGTTTAAGACTCCACTTTTCTTTCCCTAAGGCATAGGTAGTGGCAAGTCTTTCGTATCTATCCAGGTACGACTCAATGGCGTCTTCTTTCTCAACAAATGGGTCCAGAAGAAAATTCATGGCCCCACTTGAGGTGCTCTGGCTGGAGCTACTCTCAGAGTGAGGTGAGCTACCACCATTATTGCCAGTAGTTGCCTGAATTTCGAGCTCTTTTAATCTCAATTGATGATCTCTCTCTGCTTGTAATTTCCTTTCCTCAGAGTCAATTTTCTTTGCCTCATTTTCAGCCTCCAATTTCTTGAATTCAGCTGCTAATTTCCTTTCTTCAACTTCTAATCTTTTGGCTTCTCTCTCAGCGTCCAGTCTTTTGTCTTCTCTCTCAGCTTCCAGTCGTTTGGCTTCTCTTTCAGCATCCAGTCTTTTGTCTTCTCTCTCAGCTTTCAGTTTTTTGGCTTCTCTTTCAGCTTCTACTTGCAATTTCCTTTCTTCTCTATCCATGTGTTTGTCCACTTCTGTTGTGACATACTGAATAAGAGCATCACCTGTCATATTTAATTCCTTACCCATCTGCATGACCGCAGTCCTGAAATTCACTAGATCAGCCATGGCGTTACTTAGATAGGGTATTGATGCGTGATGCCATATGATGATGGATGGTATCCGCATGTCTGGTTTTGTGTGGTGTGCAGATGTGTTCAGTCAAAACAATGTTCATACAAAAATAACAGGGCAATCCACATAGGACGTCAGTAAACTCACGACGTATAAAGTCAATGATTCTTGAAACAGCCGTTGACGTTTTTCTTCATTATTTATTGTGGACGCCACAGTGACAAAATGGTTACGCGAATATGTAGGCACATCAAACAGTCATTATCACAGCAACATTCAATACAGCAATAGACGGTAGACAGCATTACAATGATGAGTCAGATGCATGTTATATTTCATAGTGCTGTAAATGTAGTCAGGTGAAAAACTCCATCCTTTTCTATAACAGCCAGGAGATAACCAGATGTATGAGATCAGTTCACTCTCCTTAGTTTGACTTCAGCAAGACAGACACGTCTGCCGAAGTATAAATAATGTCCTCAAAAATATCCTCTAGATAATAAAGGTTTTCCAAACCTAGTTCATTTAACAAAGTAGCAAGTAATGGTCCTTGGTACATGCATCAACCGATGCAGTACAATGCAGCGACATGTGAGCTGGGAAAACATCTCGTGACGACGACTTTCGAAGACAGGCTATGAATCGAAATCGCTCACGACCCAAAATCGATAGAGTTAATGAAAAAGTCAATTTACCTTGCTTTCATGAAATACACAGAAATATCACGCCTCCCGACATGTGGAAAACACTAGAGGTATTATCTCGAATAAACGAAATATCCATAAGAGGACTACACATCCCTGACAGAACAAAAAATAGCGGAGATCCCCTCTTCAACGAGGCATCTCTTTCGCCATTCCAAATCGCTCACTCCACTAGTGGTGGGCGGAAACCGATCGACCAAAAAAGCAAGACAAGTCATGCGCAGTCCAGCGCAAAATGACCACAGCTCAAAACTTAACTGCATTCGATACCAACGCGAGAAGACAAATGCTTACCGAGAAAAGTGACTATAAATTTCAAGCAGTTGTTGCCCTTGCGTTATAAAATAGATATTGAAATAAAACGATGTTGCGAGAATTTATCACGCAACATATCACCACCTCCTCCCGATAAAAAAAAAATGTGGAACATATTTTTTTTTTCAATATCAAAGAGCATGCGATAAGCGGCTCAAAACGCACGAATTATGCGCTGATAATTAATTAAATTGCCAAACAATAGGCTAATTATAGAGTGTCTGGTGAGGATATACCTCAACAGAAAAATAAATATGTCTCAAAAAATATTCACATCGGGGAGGTGTCACCAACACACATCACGTTAGCATGTAAACACAATATACGTATGCAAGTTACTATAATCATCATTAAACAGCATACTCTAATATTGTCTTTAAAAATGGATGTACAAATCTGATAGGAAAATTTAAATAGTACATTCTTTGACATGTAATGACATAAGTACATAGTAAAGTTAAACTACATGACGATCCAGGACATATGCTCTGGTATTCCGAGGGTAAGTACACAATCTAGAACTCGTCATGCTTGATACTAGTAAGGTAAGTCCTCAGCTCAACAATGACATTCTGAGAAAGTACAAGCAATATAATGCTAATTAATAACTAATATGCTTCATAAGGTACAATACATTATTAATAATTGTGGCTGTTTAGTAAACTAACGGCCCTTATATTAACTACTCAGTCCTCCTCTATCATCTTAAAAAACGAACAGAAGAAGATGACAACAAAGCACGATAGTGTGTACATATAAAGTAAGTACAGATGTGCTAATCTATTGTAGAAATATAGGTGTGTTATGACTCTGTAATATATGGAAATATAGGACAGAAGTATTAGTTGGAGTCATGTGGGCATCTAGACAAAATGTCAGCCATCACATTATCCGCACCACGGATAGCTCGTACCGTGAAGTGAAAAGGTTGAAGAGCTATAGCATATCGAGTGGATCTCGAACTCTTCAAATTCTTAGTCTGAATAGCTGTAAGAGCTTTCTGATCAGTCTCTAGAATGAAATGTGCGCCCAGGAGGAATCTTTGTAGCTTTAGAATTGACCAAACCATCGCTAACAACTCACGGTCTAAAACCGAGTAGTTCCTCTCTGCCGCATTTAGTTTTCTAGAAATGTACATAACAGGATGCAGAGTATTTGCATATTCTTGCATCAGTGCTGCTCCAATCCCAGTGGATGAAGCATCACTCCGAAGAACAAAAGTCCTATCAAGAGTAGGTAATCTTAAGATGGGAGGAGAAGAAAATATATTCTTGATTTGGTCTAGTGAAGATTGGCATTCTTCAGACCAACGGACCAGATTAGGCGAACCTTTCTTCAACAATGTTGAGAGAGGTGCCATGATCGAAGATAAATTTGGAATAAATCTCCCATAAAATTGAATTAAACCTAAGAGACTCCTAACTTGTTTCTTCGTTTTAGGAACAGAGATGTTCAGTATTTTGGAAGTATTGTGGTCTTCTGTCTTCAAGAGACCATGACCAACACGATGACCCAGGAAAGAGATTTCACCAAAACCAACAAAAGCTTTAGAAGGTTTTGCTGTCAAATTATTCTCACGTAGAGTGGACAGTAAGTCATATAACCCTAAATAGTGATCTTCCCAGGTATCACTGAAGAGACAGATGTCATCTAAGTATGCGATGACATCCGAACGATGTGACAGAATTCGACGCATCATGCGAACGAAAGTGGCAGGGGCGTTCATGAGACCAAAAGGCATAACATTCCATTGAAATAGACCCCTAGGTGTAGAAAAAGCAGTAAGAGGTTTGGCATGCTCTGCTAAAGGCACTTGCCAATAACCTTTAGACAAGTCAAGTTTAGTGAAGAATCTAGAATTAGAAAGTCTAATCAGTAGATCTTCTAACAAAGGCATCGGTTCAGCGTCGAACTTTGTGACCTGATTCAATTTGCGATAATCAACGCAAATTCGTATGTTCTTATCCTTCTTCCGGACAATAACCATGGAAGAAGAATATGGTGAAGTCGATGGTTCAATTATATTTAATTGAATCATTTCATCCAATTCCTTTTCCACTTGCGACTGAAAGTGTATAGGAATAGGATACGGCCTAACCCTAATTGGATTATTGTCGGTAAGAATTATGTCATGTTCTATGACATCTGTGTGTCCAGGAATGTCAGTGAGAACATCCTGAAATGTTTGTAACATCGACGAGACTTGTCGATGTTCGTCACCAGAAAGATTAGGAGAAACAGAAACGTTTTTCCAAGATTCCGTGGAATGTAATGGAACCACTGGAAGGGGAAGGTTGACATCAGAGAAGGTAGCTTCCTCATCCTGAATGACAGACAGGGATGAATAATGACCGTGAGGTGCAGGAGCATCATCCGTTGCCTGGAAAATAGGCAGCAAATAGTCCGGACGTTCGTGAAATTCCGAAAGCATGTTTATGTGGAAAGTTTTATGCTTTCCATCAATATCGACCACATAGTCAACATCGGAAATCCGAGAGACTATTGCATACGGACCTTTCCATGCAATAAGAAGTCTATTTTCCCTACTGGGGAGTAGGACGAATGCTTTGTCACCTGGACAAAGTTGTCGTAGACATCTATTCTTGTTAGCAAACTGCCTTGCCTTCTCTTTAGCAATTTCTGATGAAGCAGTTGCTAGCTTACATGCCTCAATGATCTTTTGTCTAAGAGCAATGACATACTCATATGAGGATTGAGTTTCATCGCTAATATCATCGGCAGTGATGAGATCGTGTAATAAAGACATAGGGCCGCGTGGACGCGCGCCAAAGACAAGTTCGAAGGGAGAAAATCCTGTGTGTTCATTAGGGACTTCTCTATAGGCAAAGAGAGCCGCGGGTAAAACCCTGTCCCAATCTTGAGGATGATCTTCAGTTATCTTACCAAGCAAAGTCTTGAGCGTTCTATTCAGACGCTCAACTAACCCATTAGACATAGGATGGTAGATACTACTGAGAGATCGTTCAATATGTAAGGTAGACATTACCTGTGACATAGTGTCAGATATGAGTTGAGTGCCATGGTCTGACAATATTTCTCTGGGGAACCCCAAGCGAGAAAATATCAACCAAAGAGCATCTGCGATATCTGTAGTAGATATGCTCTTAAGAGGAATAGCCTCTGGCCAACGTGTGCACATATCGACACATGTAAGGATAAACTGATGTCCTCTGGCCGACTTGACCTTAAAAGGGCCAATAATATCTATGGCCATTTTCTGAAACGGCCGAATAGGAATGTCAGCAGCCTGGATAGGCGCAGCATGTCGTGGTCCTCTAGATTTGACCTCCTGACATACCTTGCATGATCGGCAGTAAATACGAATGTCCTTATTGACAAAAGGCCAAAAGAAAGCCGCAAGGACTCTCGACTTCGTACGGGCAAAACCCATATGTCCAGCACATTGCGAGTCATGAGCATGTTGTAATATTTGGACTCTCATGCTCTTGGGAACAAGAATTTGCGAATGTGCCGACGTAGTCGAATCTTGTACCATACGTACAAGTACGCCGTTTCTCATTGCAATCCAAGATTTTCTATTTGTATCCTGATTCGGATCACCTTTCTTCGCAAGAACGAAGAATTTTTTTAAAGAAGGATCTTCTTCTTGCAATTTTATGAAAGAGTCACGAGTGATTACTAAGTGACTATCTTGGCTATCAACTTCATTATCACTATTCAGTGAAGTTTCGGGTGTTTGTAGAGCTTGTGCTCTTGTAACTACTGCATTTGTAGCTTGCATGTTATTATCTTCCCAAGCAGCAATCTGCTGTGGGGTACACTCCCTAACTCCGTGAATACGACCAATAATAAGGTCCGCAATAGGATTAGGTAAGAGACAAGCATGCACATCTCCAGTAAAGAAAGGAGTGGCAATGCGAATTACAGCAGTAGGATATTTTTCTAGAGTGCCGCCAAATGTGACACATTTAATAACCCTTCCTGTAGCACAAGATGGATCTACAAGCGATTGTCTAACACCAATAGTGGTGCATCCGGAATCGAAAAGTAGTGAGACCGGAGTATCATTAACAAGACCCTTATGTAGAATTAAAGAACCCCTCCCGTCATGCGCAACAGCAGCAGGAAGAGCGGGAAGTGGGTGACCACAACTCAAAGTAGTTATGGTACCCGGTTCGAATAAAGTACTGCATTGGGGGCATTTGTTTGCTCTCTCAAAGTCAAAAGCAGAACCAGTGACAGCGTCAAAGTTTTTACTATCAACAACATGATTACAGGCTCCCTCAGTTTCCTGTTGTACAGCATTAGCCTGCTGATATCTCTTTTTTTTGTGTTGAGATCTACCCCGACTATTATTACCTCTGAAGTTATCAGAGTTATTATTATCTCTGCAGTTATTATTGTCTCTATTGTAATTGTTATCCTGGTTCGAATTCCAGTTTCCACGATTACTATCATGTTCACATTGATGCGAACATCTATTTGTTTGGTTCTGAGGTCTTCGGCAGGAATAACCTCTATTACCATATCCTCTTTTGAAATGCTTATAATTATTAGGGTGATAGTAACGAGTACTATCAGGTTGTCTCCAATTCTTCGAAGAAGAATCACCATGAAATTGATTTCCATGATTTTGACAGAAATTACCGCTACTCTTTCTATCAAAATTTTGTTGGAATCTACGAGCAAAGTTTTGACCATACGGAGCTGCCGAAGCAACTGGTAAACCTTCTTTCACCTTAGAGTTACCCATGGTTATGTGTGGGTGCGCAGTTACGTATTGGCAACAGAAATCTTCCATTTCTTTTATTGTTTTAGGTTTACGTTCATGAAGGAAAGCAAGGAAAGACTCATTGACAGACGACATGACTTTGTCTCTAAGTATTAAGTCCATAAGTCCTTCATAAGTTTTTTCCGTCTTAGATAGTTCAACCCATCGTGAGAAAGTAATGCGTATTCTTGCAATAAACTCGGAGAATTCAACTCCATTTTCAGGTAACATGTTTTTAAATTGTAGACGATAGCCGTCTTCGTTAAGCTGATATTTCTTTAACAAAGCGGCCCTGACAACCTCATAATTGTTCTTGTCAGGTTCATCCACCATATTTAATATACTTAGAGCTTTACCTGTCAGTATCCCTGATAACTGATAAACATATTTTGCTTTGTCTATGTTATGAGCTGTACATGCTTGTTCAAATCTGTCCAGATAGAACATTATGTCATCACTGGAAGGACTAAATGTTGGTAACTTAATCTTAAAAGTATCATTATTAGCCTTACCAGAAGATGAACCCTTGTTTGAATCATTACCATTACTCATGCTCGTCAATTTCAATTTTTCCAACTCTAAAGCTAAGACCTTTTCTTCATGTTCCATTTTTGCTTTCTCTTTCCTCTCATCAGACTCTCTCTGTAATCTTCTTTCCTCAGCCTGAGCCTCTTTTTGAAGTCTTTCCTTTTCAGCTTCTTTTTCAAGTCTTTTATTTTCCGCCTCTTTTTCGAGTCTTTTATTCTCAGCTTCTAGCTGGAGATTTCTTTCCTCAGCTTCTGATTCCCTTTTTTGTTTTTCCATTTCCATTTGGAATCTTTTTTCATCCACCTGCATCTGCAGTTTCTTTTGTTCAGCTTCCATATGCAGTTACTTTTGTTCAGCTTCCATTGCTTTATCATATCGAGCAGTTGCAAATTCTTCTAACTTATCACCAGTCTTCCCAAGCAATTTACCCTGCTCAATAAAGTGCTCAAATGTAGACATGTTGTCTAACATATGAGTCCAAAACCTGAAATAATTAACTAATTTATTTCAAACCTAAGTGTAACAAGTCTTAATTAAGCACTTGTATCTTCACATCACATTATATTATCCCAGTCTCTGTGGGAAACAAGTCTCCAATCAAAGAACTTGTATATGAAATATCAACAATCAATTCTTGATCATAAGTGCACTTCTCATTCAATAGTGCACGACACTATTCATCATTCATTTATCATCATTGTAGTAGTAACAGTGCATTAGCATAGCCCATTAACTAATTACTATAACTGTAAACAATGACTATGTAAACACATGCAGAATGTAAACATTGAAAATGTAAACAATGCAAACAATGTCAACAATAACAATGTAAACAATAACAAAGATCAGCAACAATACAAAAACGTTCGCAGAAATCAACTAAAAATAAAGCAGAAATTAATGAAATATCACAAAAAATGTGACGATATCTGCGATAGAATTAAACAAAATACATGACACCACAGTGTATAAACAAAAATGTTGTATGAAACTAAATTATAGACAAGAGTAGGCTAACAAATACAAACAAATCAAAACAAAACTAAAGAATGCGAAATAATAACGAAAACAATATTAAAACATGTCATCACAGCTAACATAAATAGCAACAGAAGTCGCTTAGCAAATTCCAGTATTGGAAATTTGCAAACCTTACAGAACACGCTCACAATAGACGACCTCTATGACGTGGCATAATCTAACGGAGACACCACCCAACCGAGAACCCGCTGAAATATAAACATATAAATATACGAATAACATATAAACATATAACATATAGAATGAGATGATACACAGAAGACTCAGCAGAAGTATAAGGGCACAGTTTACATACAAACAGGCCACTTAACTTATAGGCTTCCAATCGTAGAACAGCAGAAAAACGGATGTCAATCAACGTCCTAAAGAGCGAAGCTCCAACGATGATGGCACATCTGAACTGCTTCCACTGCTAACACGATGGTACAAGAGCTTCTGAAATACTGTGTGTTGAGTTGTTTCGGCACTTGACCTTCTAATCCAAAAGTAAGTTGATGGAAATCGGTACTTGGCCTTCTTCAGAAAACAACCCGTTTCAACCGGCACTTGACCTTCACAAAAACGACTGCACTGGAACCTTGACAGCAGCAACTTGCTTGACTTGCGTAAAAGATAACAGCAGTCCGAGTTATCCGGCAACATGTAACAACGCCGGGTACTGTCAAATTCTTGTTTCCGTCAAAAAAGTTGAAATTTTGACTTTTACCGGGCAACGCCGAGTACTTTGAAAATTTTGAAGATGTTGACTGTATTGAAGAATGTTAATTTCTTGAAGGATGCTGATGAATTCTTGTTGAAAATGAAGTGGGTAAGGGACCCCGTGTTTGCTGGTACCAGAATCAAACCAGCTTATGGCCACCAAATGATGCGTGATGCCATATGATGATGGATGGTATCCGCATGTCTGGTTTTGTGTGGTGTGCAGATGTGTTCAGTCAAAACAATGTTCATACAAAAATAACAGGGCAATCCACATAGGACGTCAGTAAACTCACGACGTATAAAGTCAATGATTCTTGTAACAGCCGTTGACGTTTTTCTTCATTATTTATTGTGGACGCCACAGTGACAAAATGGTTACGCGAATATGTAGGCACATCAAACAGTCATTATCACAGCAACATTCAATACAGCAATAGACGGTAGACAGCATTACAATGATGAGTCAGATGCATGTTATATTTCAAAGTGCTGTAAATGTAGTCAGGTGAAAAACTCCATCCTTTTCTATAACAGCCAGGAGATAACCAGATGTATGAGATCAGTTCACTCTCTTTAGTTTGACTTCAGCAAGACAGACACGTCTGCCGAAGTATAAATAATGTCCTCAAAAATATCCTCTAGATAATAAAGGTTTTCCAAACCTAGTTCATTTAACAAAGTAGCAAGTAATGGTCCTTGGTACATGCATCAACCGATGCAGTACAATGCAGCGACATGTGAGCTGGGAAAAAACATCTCGTGACGACGACTTTCGAAGACAGGCTATGAATCGAAATCGCTCACGACCCAAAATCGATAGAGTTAATGAAAAAGTCAATTTACCTTGCTTTCAAGAAATACAGAAATATCACGCCTCCCGGCATGTGCAAATACACTAGAGGTATTATCCCGAATAAACGAAATATCCATAAGAGGACTACACATCCCTGACAGAACAAAAAAAAGCGGAGATCCCCTCTTCAACGAGGCATCTCTTTCGCCATTCCAAATCGCTCACTCCACTAGTGGTGGGCGGAAACCGATCGACCAAGAAGCAAGACAAGTCATGCGCAGTCCAGCGCAAAATGACCACAGCTCAAAACTTAACTGCATTCGATACCAACGCGAGAAGACAAATGCTTACCGAGAAAAGTGACTATAAATTTCAAGCAGTTGTTGCCCTTGCGTTATAAAATAGATATTGAAATAAAACGATGTTGCGAGAATTTATCACGCAACAGGTATGTAAATTTACTATATCCAAATATTTGTAATTAAACTTAATTAATTTAAATGAACAAATAATTTCCGTGCAACTTTGTGAGCATCAACTATTTACTGAGTACTAAATGGTACTCCTCCTAAGAAAACAAGTTTTTTTTTTAAATCCTATTATTGAATTTTTTTCTTCAAAAATCTATTTCTTATGTATCTATGGGTGGCACAAGATAGAGTTAGTAGATAGATGAATAGACTAAATATGGCTCAAGGTATATAGAAATATCCCAGGAACGAGCCCCCAGTGTGGCGTGAGGTTTCTTTTTGCTCTAGGATCAGTGTAGTACTGACAATTACAGAAATAGAATTTCTGCAGAAAAAGGGTGAAGTCCTAGTGTCTGAGAGAACTACTGGTATCACAAATTAGTTACGGCTGTAAATGATCTGATCTCGAAAAATTAGTAGAAAGGAGACCGACATAAATTGCCACCTCCGCTGTGTAACTAACTGTGATATTAAGACAAGGAAACAGATTTTACTTAACAATGATAAAATTGACAAGTCTTCAAATACAATTTCCTTTTATTATGTTATTTAGTATATACACTATCTACTCTTGTGCTGAAGGGTGGATGTTGAAAACAATGGAAATGTAATGGATTTGTAAGTTTACAAATGATTCACATATATTTATATATTTAATTTTTATTACCAAGTCTTCCAATAGATAGGAAACAAAATTTATATCAGCTAGGCTGATAAATCACTTATAGTAAAATGTATCAGCTGTGCTGTTAATTAAGTATATAAAATTTATCAGCTATGCTGTTATTTTTGTCTCTTGCTATGCTAACTCGCTTTCTCGTCACTGACAGTTACTTTGCTCACAATGCTGACAGAAATGGTACTAATGTGTACTCATCTCTCAAAACGTTCTGTCCTTCTTAGTTTCTCGCACACACCACTCGTTAGCCCACCCAAGACTGAGGGGGACTAAAGAGGTTGATCCTGTGCAATCACTGTGCGCTCCTGCGACGTTCCAGGCAGCCTGGATTGACACGACATGCGACCTCAAGTTTGGTGACACGAAATAAAACCCTCTAAGATTTAAACCTGGCCAGGTTTGTTTCGACTAGTGAAGCAGGCTGCTAGGTTAATGCCCTCAGGTAAGCAATAAATCAGGGTTGACAGCTTCTTCACTCTTCAGCCGGTCGGTATCTGGCTTCCGTGTTGGTGTTGCGTGTTTTTGCATAAAATCTCGCCCCGATTATATAGGGCAGGTGAAACTGCTTAAGGAAAGCGTTTGGTTGGTTCCTGGCTGGGCAAGTAGCTGATTGGTTGTCTGCATGTTTAGTCCCATGCCTCGTACAACCTAATTTTATTCTTTTTCTTCCGCCATATTGCGTGTGAACAAGATGGCCGCAACAGACATCCGAAAAAACAGGCTTAAGTTTTTTTTTTCCCATGGCGTAACTTCGTGTAATTTATTTCCTGCTCAGCGGAGCTGGTGAACGGTGCTCGTTGATTGGGTTGGGCTATTAACAAAGAAGTGTGTTTAAACTTTA
Organism: Oreohelix idahoensis; assembly: GCA_024509875.1. Lineage (NCBI taxonomy): Eukaryota > Metazoa > Mollusca > Gastropoda > Stylommatophora > Oreohelicidae > Oreohelix > Oreohelix idahoensis. The sequence goes on along the minus strand of JAMPIV010022168.1, from coordinate 1,935 downwards.
CAACAGTGATAAAGAGCACATATAACAATGAGCCACTTATCTGAGAAAAAATCCCTCCTTTCATCGGATGCGTCGAAAGGTATCGGGTGCTGCCTAGGAGCAATAGTACTATCCGTACTACGATCCATCGTTGACCCTCACGATATGACTTGATAAAATATACAGGTTGACCACGGCAGAGGTCAGAGAGGTCGGGACCGTTTACAACAGCAATCTTCAGTACAGCGATGTCGTTGATAATTTTCTCTTGTAGCAATAGTCAGGTATCTTGAAACAAAACGATGTAGGAATACTTAAGAGCATCTTTACTCGAAAAAAAAAATTCTCCCCTGTATACTGGCCGCCCATTACTGTTACCGTTGGGTTTTCTTAGTCTCTTATGTTGTCATTGGTGTTTGGGCTACTAATGTGGCCGACGCATTTCTAAATGACGCGAATATCTAGTGGGCCATTACTTTTGCCTATGTTGATGATCTGTTTAATAATGATGGAACCCGGTAACTCTGGAGGATGGATAAATACAGCACAACTAACTGGCAATGGATAAAGGCTGTACTCATGGTGACGACAACATGTTTTATTCTTGACGATACTTTACATTAGTAGTTCACAGACATTCTTCATCAGCAATGGTCATGGTTTGAAAAATACATATCAATAATAATCAACATGGACGTTGACCGACCGCATTAGCCGCTACCACACATGAAGTTAGCGGAAGCTCTACGGTAACGTACTAGTATGATACATGGTTTACCACAACGACCATGTTAGAAAACTTTGAGCATATATATATATATATATTCAATTACGATCCTATCTGGTCGAGCTGAAGTTCTGCCATAACGTTACAGGAAGAAGAGACTAAGCATGTCGGAGGCGAGATACTTAAAACGAGCCGTTTTCTTCTGGGCTAAGTAATTCACAATAAAATCGTCTTGGCATTAGCTTCCTCAATGAAGATCATATTCATCTTTCAGATGATATCAAAAATTAATTTATAACAGTGTCTTCCCTAGACTTGGGCTAAGAACACAATAATCAATTCACGTCCATTCACGAGTGTTATGCGGATCTGCCTCGAGGACACGAGTCCGTATCTAACTCTTAAAGGGACGATCGACAGTTTTCTTGGTCGATATTTCTAGCCTCTAAAGACGGGAGGCCACAAATTCTTTGGTCGATAGGTTACAACTAAGTTTTAGTTTTCGATTTCATCCCAGTTAGAAGTTTTCGAGACTGGGAAGCGGAAACACTTCTATCCAAAAAACAACTACAAACACAATCTTTCTCTAAACTCTACACACATACACAACCCAACCCCCCTAACTCAATCCAACTATAAAAATAACCTCACAAATTTTAACCAAAAAACCAACCCAACAATACCCTTCAAAAAAATAAAAACAAACTCCACACACCAAAGCCCCACACACACTCAACACACCTCACTCAACCTTTACCCACCTACTTCCATCAAAATCACTCCCCAAACCTCTCTCATATTTCCTTTCACACTCCTACTATCAAAACATATCACCAATCATCAACCAACTACAAACCTATCATACTCAACCTATCCATCCTTTCTTCCACAACATAACTCCCTCTATTTCTATTAAACAACCCCACCCAAATCAAAACCCCCACCTCACCCCTACTTACCACCAAAATAAAACCCCTCTTTTTCCCTCCCTCCCCCTTCTATATCCCTCCCACACTCCATTCCTCTCCCCCAATTTATCCCACCCCCCTTTCACTCAAACTCAAACCCCCATCCCTCTTCCTTCCTCTCCAATTTATATACATCCCAAACTTCACCATCCACCAACAACCCCTCACCCTATAAAAATCCCTAATACAATTACACCACCTCATACCCTTTCTTCCCATACCCCCCCTCCACCCATCAATCCTCCAATCCTACCCTCCTCA